>SKCR01030496.1:0-133394 GCA_019454045.1 Zanthoxylum bungeanum
AAAGGAAACTATTGTGCGTAAAAGTAAATTGCAGAAAGTCAAGACTGAAAAATAAAGAAATGAAAGTGTGAAAGCTGAAATTAAATACTGAAAGCTGTAAATAAACAAACAAGATACAATCTTCTTAGTATTCTTAAGGAATTACATAGAATAAGGTATGCATTCAAATATGAAAATTCGGCCTCAATTTATAGACTTTTTTTGGTGCCACGCGTCGCGACGCGTGACCATTGCCCGTCCCGACGTGCTAATGTGGCACACGCTGATTGGATGCTTTGATCTTTTATCTTCTGATGTGGCGATGAGGAATCTGTCGGCCCAATAGAATGCTGACACGTGGTAGATTTGGATGATTATCTCAATAATTATGCTGAAGTGGCGATGTGGATTGTCGGCAGCATGTGATGGTAACATGTGGCCCAATGTGATTTAATGATGATGATGTGGATGACACGTGGCGCAATAACTCGGTATGCTACTGACGTGGATGACACATGGTAGACACGTGGATGATGATGATTGTCGGTAACATGTGATGGTGACATGTGGCACGGCGCATATTAGAAGATTTGTTGTGATGTTGACACGTGTCAGGCGCATGTTAGAAGGATCCGGCGTACATTAGCAAGATCCGTCGCACGTTAGCAAGATTAAACTTTTCAGATTTTGACACGTGTCCAGGTGCATTTTAGCAGGCTCCCGGTGCATGTTCGTGTCGCGATGCGCGAAATGACCATTTTTCCATTTTTTGTCATTTTTCACTGTTTTGGCCTCGAATCACCTCCAGAGAGTCCTGAAACTTTATTTATCTACAAAATAACACAAAAAACACCAAAATATTCACAAAACTCAAGAAGTATACAAAATATTAGGTCAAATGAGTGAAAAATATTGAAATATTTACCACTCATCACGCATACACACAATTTTTTCACAGGCTTTAAAGAAAAAGAAAAAGCGGCAAGGACGAAGAACTCAAAGAATGGAGAGGAGCCTCGAGAAGGTGGACGGATCAGGGGTCGAAGTGCCTCACCACCATCAGTTCGACATGCCATGAAAGAATCCCAAAGGTTGAGGCCCATATTATCAATAGTTTGGGAATGAATCCCAGAGGTCAAAGCACCTCATCATCATAGGAAAAACTCCCCAGTAGATCAAAAAGTCACGCAAATGGATCAAAACGCCATCACTCATTCAATATGGGAACAAAGCCCAGAGATCGAAGCATCTCACAGTCAACATGGTTCGAGAATGAATCCCAGGGGTCGAAGCACCTCGCCATCAAATCATCACAGTTCAGGAATAAAGCCCAGAGATCGAAGCATCTCACACCCAGCATGGTTCAAGAATAAAGCCCAAGGGTCGAAGCACCTCTTCACCAACTCAGTAAAATTTGGGAATGAATCCCAGAGATCGAAACATCTCACACCCAACATGGTTCGGGAATAAAGCCCAGGGGTCAAAGCACATCGCCATCAACTCAGCACAGTTCGGGACTAAAGCCCAGAGATAGAAGCATCTCACACCCAGCATGGTTCGAGAATGAAGCCCAAGGGTCGAAGCACCTCACCATCAACTCAGCACAGTTCAGGAATCAAGCCCAGAGATCGAAGTATCTCACACCCAACATGGTTCGGGAATAAAGCCCAGGGGTCAAAGCCCATTGCCATCAACTCAACTCAGTTCGGGAAGAAATCCCAGAGATCGAAGCATCTCACACCCAGCATGGTTCGAGAATAAATCCCAGGGGTCGAAGCAGCTCACCATCAACTCAACTTCATTCGGTAATAAATCTCAGAGATCGAAGCATCTCACACCCAGCGTGGTTCGGGAATGAAGCCCAGGGGTCGAAGCACCTCGCCATCAACTCAACACAGTTCAAGAATAAAGCCCAGAGATCGAAGCATCTCACACCCAACATGGTTCGGGAAGAAATCCCAAGGTCGAAGCACCTCGCCATCAACTCAACTTAGTTCAAGAAGAAATCCCAGAGATCGAAGCATCTCACACCCAGCATGGTTCGAGAACAAATCCCAGGGGTCGAAGCACCTCACCATAAACTCAAATCCATTCAGTGATAAATCCCAGAGATCGAAGCATCTCGCAAAAGTAGCAAAATGACAGGTAAGTCCGGCAACGGCCGACGAACCAGGTAAGTAAAAATGCATGAATGGCTTTTGAATGGTTGTCACTGTCACACACTGTACAAGCCGCATCAAAGTGGGGGCGACTTTAGACACTGCATTTTTGCATGAACCCAATGATGAGCCTTGTATGGAGGCACTATCTGAAAAGTTGCGGAAGTTGTGAAAAATTAATGCCGGAAGGAAGGAAAACCTCCAAAATTACCACCTCATTGGATTCGGACTCACTAGCTAGCCTCGGATTCGCTCAGCCGCTGTTTCAAACCTTAGCCTTGGACAAGCCCCAAACACCTGCAACCGGCCCATTACCCTACAATCCACACAATCAGCCCATGTAGCCCAAGAAGACACCATGCACGCCCAAAAAAAAAAAGAAAATCCCATGCAATTCACATGTGCAAATTCCCTCATCAACACTTTCTAATTTAACAAGATGTGAAATCCCATCCTTTCCAATTAACAAGATTTGAAATCACATCACCACCAAATTTATAAGATTCTTTCCCAAAATAAATTTCCCAAAATAAACATGATTTGTTTCCTTGTTTAGAGAACCCTCCAAATCATTATAAAAGAGAGACCAAATCATCAAAGTGGGGGAGGCTTTGGTCGGCTAGACACACAACAAAAAAAACCTTTGGAGGCTCTTTCTCTTCTCTTCTTGGGCATTAACACCACAAAAAAACCCTAGGGGAGACCATCACTGAAACTTGAAGCAAAAAGACGAAACCACAACAACCTAACCGAAACAGTGACCAAAACGTGAACCGGTGAGCAAACCAAACCACTGAAATATTGACCAAAACCGTGAACTAGTGAGCAAACCAAACAACCAGAAAACACCAGCCAAAACCATGAAAAACAACCAGCCAATCACCGAAAAAATAGCAGCACAAAATCACCAAAAGCAGCAGCCAAAAATCACCCAAAACAACCAGCCAATCACTGAATAAACAGCACCAAAACAGCAGCCCGAAAACACAAAAAATAGTAGTAAAAAATAACCAAAACAGCAGTCCAAAAACAACCAAAACAGCAGCCAAAAAACAATCAAAACAACAGCAAAAAAATAACCAAAACAGTAGCCAAAAAATGACCAAAACAACCAAAAAATAGTAGCCAAAACAACCAAAAAACAGCAGCCAAAACAACCAAGAAAGAGTAACCAGAAACTGAAAAAAACAACCAGAAAACAGTTAGTAGAAACCATGAACCAGAAGGAGAAAAACAGCGAAGAAGAATCAATGAAGCAGTAAGCGGAAATAGCGAAACAGCAAGCAGAAACGGCGATGACCTAACGCACTTCCGAGAAGCAACTTAAAAGGTATGACCTTAGGGCACCCTTACCACATTTATTTTCATAGTTCCGGACGCTGCATGCCGAGTAGGACGTGAAATACGTCCAGCCGGGTATGCGAAGTCCTACATCAAAGACGGCCAAATTTCTGATCACATTTTTTCTTTGGCATTTCGTTATTTATCTTTTTATTTATTTATTCACTTTCATCATTATTTTATTATTTCGTATTTATTTTGTTATTTATCTTTTTGTCTAATTATCGTTATTTTATTATTGCGCCTTTATTTTATTTGTTCATGTTGGTGATTATCTGCATATGCATGGTTATATTTTTTTTTATGTCCGCTTACATTGCATTGATAATTATGTGTGTTATTATCCTTTGTGGTATATCGGATGGAAACCCAAACATAAATTTCGTAGTCGAATCCGAATGGACGGTAGTGCGGTTTGTACTTGAGATACAACTCCACGTGCCACTCGGGAAATACTCATATATGCATGATTAACCCCCATTTGTTTTCTATTTATTTATTGATGTTTTTCCTGCTTTTGATTGTTGATTATGATTTTCGTTATCGCATCTCGTATTTCTTAATTTAATATACTTTCGGAACTATGTTATTGTGATTATTATTTTGATTGGGTATGTTATTACATTTTTATTCGCTTTTATGCATAAATCGTATTAAGACTTGGCTATACCATTGTGTGAACCCGTCCATTATACTGGCACAAGTAAGGGACCATTCTGAACCCAACGGCTTGAGGTACTCCCTTGCGATGGGTGAGTGCGGCCTTAAATCTTTCCCAGTTCACACTGGTGTAGACACGGTACAGAGGTGGACGACGCTGTCCGGGCTCGCGGCCCAGTCGGGAGTATAGAGTAGCCCACGGGGGACTAAATCGGAGAATAAAGAAGTCGCCACCCAGTGTGAACTGGGAAATGATTTAAGGCCGCACTCACCCCTCGCAAGGGAAGACCTCAAACCGTTGGGTTCAGAATGGTCCCTTACTTATGCCAATTGTAATGAACGGGTTTATGCAATAATATAACCAAGTATTATGCATCACATGCAAGATAATTCAAATATACACACGAATTTGTACGCCCATAAACATTAATAGAAACCGTGGAAGCATATTACATTAGGAAATGCGATAATGAAAATCATAATAAACAATCAAAAGCGGGGAAAAACATTAATAAGTAAATAGCAAATAAAATGAGGGTTAGTCATGCACATGCCAGTATTTCCCAAGTAGTACATGGCGTTGTATCCCAAGTACAGACCACACTACCGTCCATTCAAATTCGGCTACGGAATTTACGTCTGGGTTTCCATCCGATATATCACAAGGGGTAACACACACAATAATTAACATAATTTAAATGTACATGAAAGTAAACAAAAACATGAATAGAAATAAAGGCAGAACATTAAAATGACAATAAAAGCAAATAAATAACTAAATAAAAGATAAATAACGCTAAATCTAAATGCGAAATAAAATAACGATGAAATAAAAATAATGGCAGAATAAAAGAAAAGAGATGTGACCAAGAGACTTGGCTGACATCTATATAGGATCTTGTATGCCCGGTTGGACGTATTTCAGATCCAACCACGCATACCTCATCCAACGCAGTAAAATATCATGGTAAAGGCTGCCCTCATGAGTTTCCCGTAAATGGAGGGACCTTTAATCCGATGTAAATAGCTCATATGCACTAAATAACGATGAATAAATAAATAAAGGAACAACAAGAAATGAATAACGGAAGAAAAGAAAAGAGATGCGACCAAGAGACTTGGCCGACATCTATATGGGACCTTGTATACCCGGCGCGGTAAAATATTGTGGTAAAGGCTGCCCTTAGGTATTTCCCTCAAATAGGGGACCTTTAATCCAACGTGATTAGCCCATGCACACTAATTAACGATGCATAAATAAATAAATGAAATAACATACAGAACGTAAATAACAGAATGATAAAAGAAATGTGACCAAGAGACTTGGCCGACATCTATATGGGACCTCGTATGCCCGATTGAACGTATTTCACGTCCAATCAAGTGTACTTCATCCGATGCGGCAAAATATTATGGTAAATGCTGCCCTTAGGCATTTCCCTCAAATATGGGACCTTTAATGCAACGTGATTAGCCCATGCGCGCTAATTAACGATGCATAAATAAATAAATGAAATAACATACGGAACATAAATAATAGAATGATAAGAGAGATGCGACCAAGAGACTTGGCTGACTTTTATATGGGACCTCGTATGCCCGATTGAACGTATTTCACGTCCAATCAAGTGTACTTCGTCCGGCACGGCAAAATATTATGGTAAAGGCTGCCCTTAGGTATTTCCCATAAATGGGGGACCTTTAATCCAACGTGATTAGCCCATTCCTACTAATTAACGATGCATAAATAAATAAATGAAATATCATAAGGAACGTAAATAAAGAATGATAAAAGATATGCGACCAAGAGACTTGGCCGACATCTATATGGGACCTCGTATAACCGATTGAACATATTTCACATCCAATCAAGTGTACTTCATCTGGCGCGGTAAAATATTGTGGTAAATGCTGCCCTTAGGCATTTCCCTCAAACTGGGGACCTTTAATCCGACGTAATTAGCCCATGCGCACTAAATAATGACGCATAAATTAATAAATGATGACATGACATGCAGTAAGTGAATAGCGGAATAATAAACACAAACAATGAATGAACACAAAAATTAAATAACAAAAATGAAACACATGCATGAAAGTTTCTCAAGCGGTACGTGGAGTTGTATCCCAAGTACAGACCGCACTACCGTCCATTCGGATTCGACTGCGGAATTTATGTCTGGGTTTCCATCTGATATACCGTAAGAGATAACAAGCAATCATTAACCCAACATAAATGAAAATAGACGTGAAACATAATGATGCATGCGAGTGAACAACAATGAATAACTGAAAAGATAAATAGTAAAGAGTGCCCTCAGGTCTTACATTTTAAGTTGCTTCTCGGAAGTGCGTTACACCGTCGCCGGAAAGGTTAATGCTTCATCAATTTTTCGGATCACTGGTTCAATATTTTATTCAATGTTTTGCTATTTTTAGACGCTGATTTCTCTATTTTTTACTGCTGTTTTCCTACGGTTTTTCTTTACTGGTTTGGACTACCTTTCAGGACTGTTTTGGTGTTGTTTGGCTATGTTTTTTTATCTCAGTTTGGGTTGTTCTAAGGGACTGTTTTCATGGCAGGTTGTTGGGCTATTTTGGAATGTATTTGGGTGATTTTAGGGACTGTTTTTGGGTAATTTTAGGGACTATTTATTGTTGTCTTTATGTGGGCTGTTTCACGGTGATGACGGTGCTGCTTGCGCTGTTTATTATTGTCGGTCAGGTGGGTGTTTTTTCTGTGTTAGTTTTGGTCGGTTGAAGGGTTATTTTATTGCTTTGTTCACGTGTGGAGTGTTGTTTTTGACTTGGCTTTGTGATTTATATGTGTCGGTTAGGGCTGCTACTACCGAGTGTGTCTGCGTCAGTTTGTGGCTTAATGGTTTATGTTTTGTTTTGTTTTTTGTTCGGTCAGTGTGTGTTTGTAGCTTTTGCGTGTGTGTTTCACGGCTATTGGAGAGGCGTTAGGGCTGCTGTGTTTTTGTAAGTGGGCATAGGGTTGTGGCGTATGTCAAAGAGAGAGAGTAAGAGTGTTTTGTTATTTGCCGAGTATGTGATTCGTTCTTGTGTGGTTTAGTGAGAGAGAGTGGGTGGCGTGAAAGGTGTCAAATGGTACCGTCATTGAGCAGTGTGTGTGGTCTGTGTGTTTATGGCTTAGTTGTGCGTTTTGGCTTTTTGAGAGAGGGAAGCATGACTGTGTGAGAGAGAGAAACGTGAGGCCGTGAAGATTTAGGGTTTAGAGAATAGAGTGTCCAGCTTTGTGTGTTATTGATGAAAGGTTATCTAGGTTTCTGGTTAGGGTTTATTTCTTTTGTCATGGCGAGAGAGAGAGAGTGTGTCAGTTTTCCGATAGAGAGAAGTTATGTCCGGGAGAGTTGTGCATTTATGGTTTATTATTTTTGTGAATGCCGTGAATGAGAGTCAAAAAGGGAGGGGGAGGTTAGGTTAAGTTCCTTCACGGGTTGAGTGAGCGAGAGAGAGTATGTAGGGTGTATTTGGTTGTGAATGTCGTATGAGTGAGTGAAGAGAGGATTAGGGTTTGGAATATGTTATCTTTTATAGTTGCATGCTAGGGTTTCTCATGTGCATGGGTTTTCAAAAGGAAACAAATAAAGCAATAAAGGGGTGTATTTAATTAATTTATTTAGGGAAAGAATATAGTGTGTATTTTTGGTGGGGACTAGATTCAAAATATTTTTAATTTCGAAGGGGATTTGAAGGGATTTTGACATGTGTTTTGTATGTGTTTTAATTATTTTGGATTGGGCTTGGGCGAAATGGGCTTTTCATGGGTTGCGAAGATTTTGGGCTGAGGCTAATATTTTAAAACAGAGATCAATCAAGCGAGCCCGAGGCTAAACAAATGAATTGAATTTGATAAGGTATTATTTTTAAATTTTTCCTTCCGACGTCCGTTTCCCGTGACTTCCGTAACTTATCGGGTAGTGCCTCCATACGAGGCTCATCATTGGGCTTTATGCAAATATACAGTGTTTACAGTCACACCCCCACTTTGATGGGGCTTGTGCAGTGTGTGACAGTGACAACCCTATCAAAGTTATGCATGTATTTTTACTTACCTGGTTTGTCGGCTATCGCACTTACCTGCTGCTTTGCGAGATGCTTGGAACTGAGTTGATATGGTGGTGAGGTGTTTGACCCCTGGTTCATTCCCGAACCGTTACTTGATGAAAGATGGTTCATTCCCGAACCGTTACTGAGTTGAGGTGGTTCATTCCCGAACCGTTACTTGATGAGATATGGTTCATTTTTGTACCGTTACTTGAGTTGAGATGGTTCATTTTTGAACCGTTACTTGATGAGAGATGGTTCATTTTTGAACCATTACTTGATGAGAGATGGTTCATTTTTGAACCTTTACTGAATTGAGATGGTTCATTTTTGAACCGTTACTTGAGTTGAGATGGTTCATTTTTGAACCGTTACTTGATGAGAGATGGTTCATTTTTGAACCGTTACTTGAGTTGAGATGGTTCATTTATGAACCGTTACTGAATTGAGATGGTTCATTTTTAAATCGTTACTTGAGTTGAGATGGTTCATTTTTGAACCGTTACTTGATGAGAGATGGTTCATTTTTGAACCGTTACTTGAGTTGAGATGTTCATTTTTGAACCGTTACTGAATTGAGATGGTTTATTGTCATTCCCAGCTTGCTCGTCTTTGCCATTTTTTTTTCAATAAAAAACCTGCGAACATAAAACAAAAATTGCATGTATGTGACATGTATGCATGGATGTAATTCCTATTCCGATGGGTTAGGCCTTCCTTGTGCTCTTTGGTGCCCTTTGCCTATAAATGTCTTCGGTCACCCCTTGGGCCTGCTTACAGTTTTCTTCTGCCAATTCTCCTCTGCTGATCGCTCAGTTATTTTAGTCCCATAGCTCATGATCTCGTTGTATCCTTTTGTCTTACAGGTTTGTCCTGATATTTTGCCTAAGTTGTCCCCCTAATAGTTACACATATTATCGTCCTCAAAGGATGCCCAGTTATGAAACCAGAGAACCTTCAAAACACTCAATGCAACTCAAATCCAAGTCTTTGAATAAATGATCTAAGCCAAACTCAAAATGTGTGTGTGTAAGGGTCCATTTACAGCTTGATTCCTAGGTAAGCCAACTCAAATAATTTCTTTTAAAAATTGGGATCGACGGGTCAAACCAACCTAGATGTCTCAATTATGCTATATAATTTCTTTTCTGTGTTCAATATGGTATGGTATTTTTTTGTCTCCTTTTTGTTGCTTTTTTTTTTTAACACACCTACCATTTAAGGTAGCATTTCTCCTCATGGTGGTCCTAATACTCGCCCATGGGTAGCTTCACGCTTATCGGTTATAGGTGGTTTAATTTTCTTCTTTTGAGACTTTTATTTTATTTTCAACCATACCACACATCAAAGCAAATCATGATATACATCTAAGCAAACGGTCATTCATCGACCTGCAATTTCTTCAACTAGTCATCTTACCGACTACTCAGGTTTCCAATGCTATAAACCTATGATTAAGTGCTCACGAGTCTAACCTAGATCAATTACTCAAATCATCAGATAAAAGTGTATCAAGGACTTGTCGTTTCTAAGGTTTCACCCTAAAGCACACAATTTCATCATCAGACTTATGCTTAACTATTAAGGAAGAGACTCGAACAAGTAGGTGGAATCGATGTCTTATGATTAATAAATGCGGGATCACAATTGAATAAGATCAGGAAAACAAACATCTCCATAATTTGCAACTTCGTCTTCCTCCGTCTTCTTGTTTTCTTCGAACATCAGATTCTCCAACTACAGTAGTTTTTTTTCCCATTTACTTCTCCCTTTTGCAACCTCCTCTTTGTCACTGTTCGAGAAGTTTTCCCAGAAATCCCCCATCTGCTCTATTTCATCTTTACTATGGTTGTTCCATATCTCCATGCGGGAAATTTGGTGGTTATGAGTTTGGAGGACAAGGCTGTCGGGTAGGCCGGAGTTGATCATGTGGGTGGGTGGAGGGTTTCTTTGTGTGTTGGGTTGTTCTTTTTCCGGGTCGGGTATTTTATGGGCATCAATGAGGTCTTGGATTTCATGCCTAAGACGGGTGCATTTTTCAGTTTCATGGCCTTTTTGCTGGTGGAGGTAACAATATAGGTTTAGGTCAAGGTAGCGTGGCACAGAGTTTGGAAGTGGTTTAGGTTCTAAGGGATTTAGGAGTCCTTGCCTTTTCAGCTGTTCAAACACCTCTGACAAATGTCTACTAAAATTGGAGAATCACATGTTTCTGATAGGGGCGACCTCAGAGGGAGTGGGCTTGGTCCCCGAAGGTCCCCCAATGGTCTTTCTATTCCGGTTGCAGTACTTCTAATTATTGTCTATATGAGGTACGGTCAAACTGGCCACAACATTGGTCAAAACTTGTAGTTGCTCGATAATTTTGGTTATTTTGGTCTCCAACTGATCCAGACGAAAACCTTCATTGACTAACGCACTCATGCTCGCTAACCTCTTCTTGAAAAGTCCTCCTTCTTCTCTAACCCAACATATATATATGATGGCTTTTAAAACTAGGAGTTAGCATGGCGCATGTATGCATGCGATGCGTGAGATAAATAAGATGCATGTGTTTATCAAAATAGAATATATCCTTCCGACCTTACTTCTCCCACACTCGTGGTAAGTCTATTTTTGTTCTAGGGATGGCTTATTTTATGCATCGACGTAAGGTATACAAAATTGCTCTTTCCTATGCTACGGGGTGAACCTTGGTCAATTCAGTCTCTTTCCATCTGTAAAAGACAAAGACCGCCGCTTTACAACATAGACTAAGCCTATTATGGGGATCGTGTCATTGTCTAGAAATGACGAATTGGGCTTTCAGTAACCGCAGTTATGGGATGAACTTAGAGGTATACAAAAGTATCAAATATGTCATAACAAGGCGTATCCTTTCTGGATGAAAGCCAGTGTGGATATCGGACTCATGCTTCTGGCATATTTGGATCATGTTTGGACTTTCTAAGCCCATCAAGATTTTCAAACAAATTGGCCCATTATCATTTCAAAACATTCAATCATGTTATCACGAGGTGCAAACTTGTCCCAGTTGAAAAAGGCCTAACAGGTTTAAACTTTTGCGATAAGGTGGCTAAACAACTTCAAATAATAGGGGACCCAAACACAAAGTAACTCATCGTCATTTTGAAAGATTTTGGCCCAATCTTCATAAGACATAAACTTATCCCAGTTTAAATTGCCCAACAAGTTCGTATCTTATGACGAGAAGTCCAACTGGATCCGAATGATGATGGTCCCAAACACAAGCATAAAGGGTGGCTTCTATATGACATACAACTATGGTTCATATGTGGGTTTATAGGGGTATAGATAAAGGCTCCCGCCGGTGAAAGGTTGCCCACAACTAGGTCTCCTCACTCAAGGGTTCGAGCGACCAAGTGAGCGCACCTATTTTATACCCTAAGGTATGTGCCAACGAGTGATGATGTCATCTAACAATCCGCCGCTTCGAGCGAAAATGACTTCACGATACATGATGCCATCAAGGTAAACAAAAAAAATGTAGGTAAAATATATGAGACAAGGTTAACTAAAGCAAAAAAATCACAAACATTACAAGACATTATTTCGGGGCCGATTCTCTATCCCCAGTGGAGTCGCCAAACTGTAGATACGGTACAGAGATGGGCGACGCTGTCCGGGCTCGCGGCCCGGTCGGGAGTATGGAGTAGCCCGCGAGGGACTAAAATGGAGAATAAAAGAGTCGCCACCCAGTGTGAACTGGGAATTATTTAAGGCCGCACTCACCCCTCGCAAGGGAAGACCTTAAACCGTTAGGTTCGAAATGGTCCATTACTTATGCCAATTTTAATGAACGGGTTTATGCAATAATATAACCAAGTCTTATGCATCACATGCAAGATAATTCAGATAAACACACGAAATTGCACACCCATAAACATTAATAGAAACAGTGGAAGCATATTACATTAGGAAATGCGATAATGAAAATCATAATAAACAATCAAAAGCGGGAAAAACGTTAATAAGTAAATAGCGAATAAAAGGAGGGTTAGTCATGCACATGCGAGAATTTCCCAAGTGGAACGTGGCGTTGTATCCCAAGTATAGACCGCACTACCATCCATTCAGATTCGGCTACAGAATTTACGTCTGGGTTTCCATTCGATATACCACAAGTGGTAACACACACAATCATTAGCATAATGTAAATGTACATGAAAGTAAACAAAACATGAATAGAAATAAAGGCAGAACATTAAAATGACAATAAAAGCAAATAAATAACAAAATAAAGATAAATAACGCTGAATCTAAATGCGAAATAAAATAACGATGAAATAAAAAATAATGGCAGAATAAAAGAAAAGAGATGTGACCAAGAGACTTGGCCGACATCTATATAGGATCTTGTATGCCCGGTTGGACGTATTTCAGATCCAACCACGCATACCTCATCCAATGCAGTAAAATATCATGGTAAAGGCTGCCCTCATGAGTTTCCCGTAAATGGAGGGACCTTTAATCTGATGTAAATAGCTCATACGCACTAAATAACGATGAATAAATAAATAAAGGAACAACAAGAAATGAATAACGGAAGAAAAGAAAATAGATGCGACCAAGAGACTTGGCCGACATCTATATGGGACCTTGTATACCCGGCGCGGAAAAATATTGTGGTAAAGGCTGCCTTTAGGCATTTCCCTCAAATGGGGGACCTTTCATCCAACGTGATTAGCCCATGCGCACTAATTAACGATGCATAAATAAATAAATAAAATAACATACAGAACGTAAATAACAGAATGATAAAAAAGATGCGACCAAGAGACTTGGCCGACATCTATATGGGACCTCGTATGCCCGATTGAACGTATTTCACGTCCAATCAAGTGTACTTCATCCGGTGCGGCAAAATATTGTGGTAAATGCTGCCCTTAGGCATTTCCCTCAAATATGGGACCTTTAATGCAACGTGATTAGCCCATGCGCGCTAATTAACGATGCATAAATAAATAAATGAAATAACATACGGAACATAAATAATAGAATGATAAGAGAGATGCGACCAAGAGACTTGGCTGACTTTTATATGGGACCTCGTATGCCCGATTGAACGTATTTCACGTCCAATCAAGTGTACTTCGTCCGGCGCGGCAAAATATTATGGTAAAGGTTGCCCTTAGGCATTTCCCTTAAATGGGGGACCTTTAATCCAACGTGATTAGCCCATTGGCACTAATTAACGATGCATAAATAAATAAATGAAATATCATAAGGAACGTAAATAAAGAATGATAAAAGAGATGCGACCAAGAGACTTGACTGACATCTATATGGGACCTCGTATGCTCGATTGAACGTATTTCACGTCCAATCAAGTGTACTTCGTCCGGCGCGGCAAAATATTATGGTAAAGGCTGCCCTTAGGCATTTCCCTTAAATGAGGGACCTTTAATCCAACGTGATTAGCCTATGCGCACTAATTAACGATGCATAAATAAATAAATGAAATAACATAAGGAACGTAAATAACAGAATGATAAAAGAGATGCGACCAATAGACTTGACCGACATCTATATAGGACCTTGTATGCTCGATTGATAATATTTCACATCCAATCAATTGTATTTCATCCGACACGGTAAAATATTGTGGTAAAGGCTGCCCTTAGGCATTTCCCTCAAACGGCGGACCTTTAATCTGACGTAATTAGTCCATGCACACTAAATAACGACGCATAAATTAATAAATGATGACATGACAGGCAGAAAGTGAATAGCGAATAATAAACACAAACGATGAATGAACACAAAAATTAAATAAAAAAAATGAAACACGTGCATGAATGTTTCTCAAGCGGTTCGTGGAGTTGTATCCCAAGTACAGACCGTTTTACCGTCCATTCGGATTCGGCTACGGAATTTATGTCTGGGTTTCCATCCGATATACCGCAAGAGATAACACGCAATCATTAACCTAACACAAATTAAAATACACGTGAAACATAATGATGCATGCGAGTGAACAATAATGAATAACTGAAAAGATAAATTGTAAAGGGTGCCCTCAGGTCTTACCTTTTAATTTGCTTCTCGGAAGTGCGTTACACCATCACCGGAAGGGTTAATGCTCCATCACTTTTCTGGCTCACTGGTTCAATATTTTGCTCACTGACATACGGAACGTAAATAATAGAATGATAAAAGATATGCGACCAAGAGACTTGACTGACATCTATATGGGACCTCGTATGCTCGATTGAACGTATTTCACGTCCAATCAAGTGTACTTCGTCCGGCGCGGAAAAATATTGTGGTAAAGGTTGCCCTTAGGCATTTCCCTTAAATGAGGGACCTTTAATCCAACGTGATTAGCCTATGCACACTAATTAACGATGCATAAATAAATAAATGAAATAACATAAGGAACGTAAATAACAGAATGATAAAAGAGATGCGACCAATAGACTTGACCGACATCTATATAGGACCTCGTATGCTCGATTGAACATATTTCACATCCAATCAATTGTACTTCATCCGACACGGTAAAATATTGTGGTAAAGGCTGCCCTTAGGCATTTCCCTCAAACGGCGGACCTTTAATCCGACGTAATTAGTCCATGCACACTAAATAACGACGCATAAATTAATAAATGATGACATGACAGGCAGAAAGTGAATATCGGAATAATAACACAAACAATGAATGAACACAAAAATTAAATAACAAAAATGAAACACGTGCATGAATGTTTCTCAAGCGGTTCATGGAGTTGTATCCCAAGTACATACCATTTTACCGTCCATTCGGATTCGGCTACGGAATTATGTATGGGTTTCCATCCGATATACCGCAAGAGATAACACGCAATCATTAACCCAACACAAATTAAAATAGACGTGAAACATAATGATGCATGCGAGTGGACAATAATGAATAACTGAAAAGATAAATTGTAAAGGGTGCCCTCAGGTCTTACCTTTTAAGTTGCTTCTCGGAAGTGCGTTACACCGTCACCGGAAAGGTTAATGCTCCATCACTTTTCTGGCTCACTGGTTCAATATTTTATTCACTGTTTTGAGCCGCTGATTTCTCTATTTTTACTGCTGTTTTCCTGCGGTTTTTCTTTACTGCTTTGGACTGCCTTTCGGGACTGTCTTAGTGTTGTTTGGCTACTGCTTTGGTCTCGATTTGGGTTGTTCTAAGGGACTATTTTCAGGGCTGGTTGTTGGACTGTTTTAGAGTGTCTTTGGGTGATTTTAGGGACTATTTTTTGGTAATTTTATGGACTGTTTATTGTTGTTTTTGTGTGGCTGTTTCAAGGTGATGATGGTGCTGCTTGCGCTATTTATTATTGTCGGTCAGATGGGTTGTTTTTCTGTGTTAGTTTTGGTCGGTTGAAGGGTTATTTTGTTCACGTGTGGAGTGCTTTTTTTGACTTGGCTTTGTGATTTGTGTGTGTCGGTTAGGGCTGCTACTGCCGAGTGTGTCTGCGTCAGTTTGTGGCTTAAGGGTTTATGTTTTGTTTTGTTTTGTGTTTGGTCAGTGTGTGTTTGTAGCTTTTGCGTGTGTGTGTCACGACTATTGGAGGGGCGTTAGGGCTGCTGTGTTTTGTAAGTGGGCATAGGGTTGTGGCGTATGTCAAAGAGAGAGAGTAAGAGTGTTTTGTTATTTTCCGAGTGTGTGAGTCGTTTCTTGTGTGGTTTAGTGAGAGATAGGGAGTGGCGTGAAAGGTGTCAAATGGTACCGTCAGTGAGCAGTGTGCATGGTCTGTGTGTTTATGGCTTAGTTCTGTGTTTTGGCTTTTTGAGAGAGGGAAGCGTGGCTGTGTGAGAGAGAGAAGCGTGAGGCCGTGAAGATTTAGGGTTTAGAGAATGGAGTGTCCAACTTTGTGTGTTATTGATGAAAGGTTATCTAGGTTTATGGTTATGGTTTATTTCTTTTGTCATGGTGAGCGAGAAAGAGTGTCAGTTTGCCGATATAAGGAAGCTATGTCCGGGAGAGGTGTGCGTTTAGGGTTTATTATTTTTGTGAATGCCGTGAATGACAGTAAAAAAAGGAGGTGTGCGTTTAGGGTTTATTATTTGTTTGTGAATGCCGTATGAGTGAGTGAAGAGAGGATTAGGGTTTGGAATATGTATCTTTTATAGTTACATGCTAGGGTTTCTCATGTGCATGGGTTTTCAAAAGGAAACAAATCAAGCAATAAAATGGTGTATTTAATTAATTTATTTAGGGAAAGAATATTGTGTATTTTGGTGGGGATTAGATTCAAAATATTTTTAATTTGGAAGGGGATTTGGAGGGATTTTGACATGTGTTTTGTATGTGTTTTAATTATTTTGGATTGGGCTTGGGCGAAATGGGCTTTTCATGGGTTGCGAGGGTTTTATGCTGAGGCTAATATTTTAAAATAGAGATCAATCAAGCGAGCCCGAGGCTAAACAAAGGAATTAAATTTGATAAGGTATTATTTTTAAATTTTCCCTTCCGACATCCGTTTCCCGCGACTTCCATAACTTATCGGATAGTGCTTCCACACGAGGCTCATCATTAGGCTTTATGTAAAAATGCAGTGTCTACAACTGGGTGGCGACTTCTTTATTCTTCGGTTTAGTCCCCCGCGGGCTACTCCGTACTTCTACTTGCTGCGAGCCCAACAGTGTCCTGCACACCGAGCATCATAGGAATAACGGTAAACCCCGCTTCGCTCCTACAACAAGTTCCAAGGGTTTAGAACTTCGTTCTATTGAATGAAATGATCATATGTTCATTTTTGCTTCAACACATGCCTCACATTTATGTTGGTTATCAATTGTAAATTTAGGTATAAGGTCCATGTTAATTAATTTACGTATTGTATCATAATTAACATATTATAACCTCTCATGCCATATATTTTATGACTCAATAATATAAGCGGAAAAATATAGTTTTATTATTAGCACTGTGACGATTGACAGTCATTACATTGAACTTGAAAATGCCCTTAGTGAAGTATCATTTTCCTACATAGACATCATTTTTTGTCAGTATAAATTTATCAGAAACAAATATAAGCTTGAAGCCATTCTTGCTAAGGAGTGAACCTGAAACCAAGTTCTTCCGAATATCAGGAACATGCAAAAAATTCTTCAATGTAAGCTGTTTCCCAGATGTCATCTTCAGAACCAATGTGTCTTGTCCAACCACTCTAGAAGTAGAAGAGTTTCCCATTGTCAGATGATCGCCACCATCAACCTTCTGATATGAGGAAAACATCTTACTATCAGCAAAGATATGACGAGTAGCCCCAATGTCTACCCACCATTCTCTCGGATTCCCAACCAAGTTGGCTTCTGTTACAACTGCTGAGAGGTTCATCTCTGAGATCTCATCAGTTAGCTGCTCATCCTCAGTGACATGGGCCTCATTTTTCTTTTTTTTACATTTGTCCTAAGACTTCTTGTTTATGCAGTCATTTGCCATTTGACCGTTTTTTCTACAGATGTAGCACTTCTCCTTGAACTTCTTATTTTCTTAGGAAGAATCAGCTCCAATATTCTCTCTCTTTTTTCTATCCTTTCCTCCCTCGACGATGTTGGCCTTAGACTCCATAGTCTTGTAGCTGGCCTTCTCGGACTTCTTGTTGTCCTCTTCGATTCTCGATCGAACTCCAAGGTCTTCAAGGTTCATCTGCTTCTTTTTGTGTTTCAGATAGCTCATGAAGTCCTTCCATGATGGAGGTAACTTTTCAATGATTGTGGCAACTTGAAACGTCTCGCAGAGTTTCATTCCCTCATCCAATATTTCATGAATGATTAACTGAAGTTCACCCAAATAAGACATCACAGTCTTTGAATCTACCATCTTGTAGTCCATGAACCTACCCACGATAAATTTCTTTTGTCCGACATCCTCGGTTTTGTACTTCTTCTCAAGAGATTCCCAGAGAATCTTCGCAGAAGTCATGCCTTGGTACACATTGTACAGGGTATTGTCAAGTCCTCCCAAGAGGTAATTCTTGCACAAGAAATCGCTTGACGACCATGTCTCTTTTCGCAGTTGCTTGGCTGTTTCTTTTTCTCCCTCAACAGGACCCGCAGGGTCTTTGAGGTATTTAGCCAACTGCAGTATTGTCAGGTAGAACAATATTTTTCTATGTCATTGTTTAAAGTTTGCTCCACCAAACTTTTCCGGTTTTTCTGCATGAGCGACCGGTACTGTGATATTTCCGCTAGCTATGTGTAAATGGAAAAACCAACAGTAATCAATAAGTCTACAAAAGACAAATTACAAAACGATCAAACTTATGATCTTATTTAAGTGATATACTAAGAATCCACTCTTTGTTATATTGGACAGTAGTACCAAATAACACAAGTCCTTGAATTTTGACTAAGGTTTCTTATGATAAATGAATAAATGAATATTCCCAGATGACGATGGGGGTCTGGAGAGTAACAACTTAAATCCCTGCCCACTTAGGCTCTTATCACATTTTTGACAGAATATGCTTTAAACACTTTCTCAATAGAATATCTTTGACATTCAAACATAGTAATACACTTCAATTCACAATACAATAATTAATATGTGTATATGTTATATGTATAAGTCAATCAAGCTTGGACGAAATTACTTGTGTAAAGTTACACTTTTAATTCTCAACCAAGAATGTAACACAGGATTAATTTTCAACTTTATCACTATGTGTATGCTTGTGATAATGAACACCCTAATATTAACTTAAACCTATACTTCCAATTTATAGTAATACAATATATGATTTTACTAAGTTAACATTATGTCATACATGGTAATATAAATTAATCTAAGTCTATGTTATTATTTTTGAATTAAAAATAATTTCATGATTAATTTCGTTAGTGTCACGTTCGTTAATTCCTTCGAATGAAACTTTCCAGTGAGTACATTTTCGTGTAGAGTTCGTAAACGCATTCGAACGTAGTGTTCCAGAGAGTTCACGTTCGTGTTGCGTTCGTAAACACGTTCGTAAACACGTTCGAACATTCTTTTGCAGAAGACTAGCGTTCGAGTTGCGTTTGAAGATAAGTTCGAACGAGACTACGAAAAACAGAATTTTTGCCTACGTGTTCATCAGGCGTTCGAACGCCCATGCGTATTTTTCATGCACAGAACACATTTTCCAGAAAATTGACAATTAAAACATGTAATATTTCATCTAACAACACTTAAAATGTAATAAGTTCTTAAGATTGTTGTCAAAATATGTCCTCAAATAAAATTTAATATGCAAATTAATCTAAATCATTTTAAATCAGAACACAACAATGGATACAAGGAAAACCTGAAAAAAGTAGAAGATGATGATGAAACTGAAATTCAAGTAGAGTTTACTATGTCCTTAAGAAGTTATTAGCCCGCCTCGGTGCTCTACGGATGGTTTTGTGGCTAACGTTCTCCCAAGATTATTTGGATGCTTCTTATAGAAGGGGCACTCCTTTCACAAGATCTTGAACAATGACAAATGGTGGAAACTCTATTTTTACCAAAAATTACTCTCCCTAGACCTTGAAGAAACTTATATGATTTTGTGGATGATTAAAGTGAACCCCCAAGGTCATGGAAGAGTGCCTTTAAGGTACCCTTTGGTTTGGGGTGTAACCCTCCTAACGGTTATATCCCTTCCCTTATGTCTTTTGAAGCCTAGGGACTTATTCTTTCAATTTATAGGACATGTCTCTTCATCCTTATGCATTTCCCATAAGACATTACTTAAGGAACATGTCTCTTCTACACTAATACTATATATATTTGATAATTTACAACAGTGCCATGATGAAAGCATTGCAACCAACACCATAGTCTTGGAGATTCTAAAATGCCTTTTGTTTTCCTTTGAATGTTCTGTGTTTCTTATTAGCCATTGTCGATGACTAAAAGGTGGCATAACAGTTAACAAATGAACAATTTTTTTTTTTTTTTAAATGCATGAAAAGATGCACTTTCATTGTTAATTACTATATGCCAATACCAAAAGTGCAATGCACTTTTATTTTAGGGAAATTATCATTTTTCTATACAAAGAATTATTAAAGTTCATTTTAATCGAAAGTTTTTAAAATGTTAAATTTTCCATCCGAAATTTAAAAATGTTCACTTTCCACTCATACATTGACACTATTAGAATTTTGCTAACGTCATAAAAGTATTTTAGTCATTTGATAACGCCAGGGTAGAAAAGTGATTTTTTTTTTAAATTTCAGGTGGAAAAGTGAACACATTTTATATTTAAATTATTTTGGATGGATTGTGAATTGTAAATGTTGTTTTGGAAGTTGAAAGGATATGTTTATTTATAAATATTATTTTATTTTGGATGTTTAAATAATAAAATAACTTAAAAGAAATTAAATTAAAAAAAATTTGGATTTTTTACGGATTTGGATATCCGAAAATTCTCACAGATAATACCTCATTCAGATCCACAAAAATGTAATGAGGATCTAAATTCAGATAAATGTATATCTGGAACTGTATTTTATCATACAACTATTTTTTTTTCATTTTTATAGTCAAAGTTATATTTTCTCATTTATTCACTACGAGTACTTAGTCAAGCGAATCTGGATTTGAATCCGTGCATGTCTTAGAAATTTAAATCTCAATTTATTTTTTTGAGTGCGAATCTAGATTTTTTCAGATCTTTCAAATATAATTGTCATCCCTACATATATATACACTTAAAAATTCATAATTCTTCACTTGAAATTTTTCAACATCTATTAAAATGTTATTTTTCCACCTGAAATTTAAAGAGAGTTTACTTTTCCACCCGAAGTTACAAAAATATTCATTTTTCCACACTAACATTATCAAATGACTAAAATACCCTTATGACGTGATCAAAATTCTCATGATGTTAACATCTAGGTGAAAAAGTGAACACTTTTTGAACTTCGCATGAAATTTTTTTTGACTAAAACTGAACTTTAACCATTCTTTGGGCATAAAATTGATAATTTTCTTTATTTTAAAGCAATGAAAAGATTATAAATTTCCATTAGGGTGGGCAAATGGGTAGCGTATTGAAAAACATTCGTCTAATTCAAGTGTTGTTTATTAATACTTTTAAAATTTAACAAAAATTATATTTTTTAAAATTTGAATTGATGCTCTTATTGTATTTTATTAAATCCGAACCTAAATAAAAAATTTAAAATTATAGAAGATTTTTTAAAGGCCGGCCCATTTGCTGACCCTAATTTTCACCGACTAATAAAGTTCATTCCAGTAAAAAAATAACATTATTATTTGTCAAAAAGTGGCACCAGATAAATGATGGAACAATTTTTACTCATATATGCAACTATCGGGTGTTTGAATCCTCCCTATCAAAGGTGGTGATGGTGTCGGAGTCTTTTCATTGATTAAACAAAAAAGCCTAAAATTTACTCTTGACTTCCGGCCTCAAAATTAAACAGTATTGAGTTGCCTCCGCTAAGTTCCAAATAGCTTTGATGCGCCATGGTCCCCAGCAAGCAGTGAATACGCAATAGTGATTGATTGCATTCTCATTGGGAATTTTTATCCGACTTTCTTTTTTATACCTAATTTTTAAGTTTAATCTTTTTTTTTTTCAAAAAAAAAAAAATATGTGAATGCAAAGTTTCAACCAATTCAACGGCCATAAATTGATTAAAAAAAAATAATTGATAGCGTACATAGAATAGAGTGGTTAATTTATAAATGACTTGCAAATAAACGAGCACCATCGGACAAATCCTTTAATCTTTTTTAAACGATCAATAGGAGTAAAGCAGTCCGTGCATGGTTCCGTCAATTTCTCAATCAGAAAATGACTCGGATGAAAGCCCATATACGCCAATAACTACATATTTGAAAAAACCCATTTATTATTATTCAACATTTTTTTTTCCAAATTATTAATATGGTAGTTGTGTAGTTGTGTAATATGGTTATTGTGTCTTTAATATGGTAATTGTGTAGTTGTGTATTTAATAAGCTAGTTGTATAATACCTATATAAAGACATCTCATTATAGTTCTAAATTCAAGTAAATGTTAATGTACATTTTCTTCTCAAATTCTCACATGGTATTAGACGCCAGAGTACCGATCTATGGATATGTCATTATCTCTGTCTCTAAACATGTCTTATCTCATTATCCCTATTTCCAAACATGTCTTATCTCAATTTCCTGTTTCCAAACATGTCTGATCTCATTGTCATTGTCTCCAAACATATCTTATCTCCTTGTCTCTGTCTCCAAACAAGTGTATTACGTTCCGATGATCAAATAATCGATATCTTCACCAAGTCTTTTCTTCCCAGCTGTTACACAACCCTCATTTCCAAACTCAATATGGTTTCCTCACTACCATCTTGAGTTTGAGATGGGATATTAGATTATTAATAATGTTAGATTATTAATATGGTAATTGTGTAATTGTGTATTTAATATGGTTGTTGTATATTTAATATGGTAGTTGTGTATTTAATAAGTTAGTTGTACAATGGCTATATAAAGACATCTCATTGTAGTTCTAAATTCAAGTAAATGTGGATACACATTTTTTTCATAAATTCTCACACAGCTATTTAACAAAAATAAAATATGTTAAAAAAGTGGTGGGGTCCATAAAGAGGATGCATGGTATTTTTGACAACAAACACAAAAGGAAGTGTAATTTTTTTTTTATTACAATACAAATTTATAGATATATAATCTGAAATTTACTGGAATATTGAATACAAACATGATAGTACATCCAGAATTCCACGTATACTAGAGCGAAATATCTACTCTCTCAAATATGTAGAGAATTCCACTCTCACTTTGGAGAGAATTTTCTACTCTCAAAATTGAGAGATTTTGATTCTATGCCATTACAGGGAGTCAAATTTGTGCACAAGCTCACCACCAGGCCAAGAGCGCAGTGGCAAAAGGAAGTGTAAAATTAGAAGTTTTGTGGAGCGTTAAAAAGCTCTATTCTTTGTTTTGGTTTGTTAAAAAGTCACTTAATCTTTAAATTTCTGAGCCTTCACATCGAATTACCAGCTCATAAATTTAATCCCGAATTACTAGAAGGTTAAATGGGTCAGCTACCAAAATTCTAAACACACTCCATCTCCATTTTAATTGTTCTTAAAATACCCGCCCTTTAATTTATTCTCTTTTTCAGTTCTCAGCTGGACCCTCGCAGTTGCAAACAATCAGTTAAATTTTTTTTATTCAAGTGATTGCAACAGAATTCCGAGTCATCGACGATGTTTATATGTGGGTGGCTTCGAGTGCAATCTTTTGTTTCTCTGTCGTATGCGGCAACACTTCGCTAAGATACTTGTCCGTGTTGTTTAGCCAAGCAATTGGTGCAACGACGCCGTTTTATCATTTTAATATATATATATACACACACACAGCAATTTTCTCTTTTTTATTCACTAGCAAGAAAGAATCTGTTGAGAGGTTAATTGTGTTTGTATTGTATTAGCTATCACTAGTTTCATTTATTTGGGTTCTTGATTTATATCGGCTCCACATCTAGGCATGCTTTAAAATCTAATTGTTAAAGGGCTCTTGCTTGCTTGATCCATGACCTTTTCCACCAAAAGAAAGAGATAGAAATGGTTCACGAAACTTGAAATTTATTCGTTACAGAACAGAACAGAACAGAACATGCAGATACACATTAGATGAAAGAAAAGAAAATAGTTTACCAGATATAGCTAGCTTTATTATTTCATGCCACCACCTCTCAGATCGATCATCAGGCAGCAGTAGCAAGTTTGTTAGAGCATTGCTCGTTAAATAAGTGGTTTTCAAAACCCGATTTTTAAGCAAATTGCCTTGCCTACCCTTTTGCCCTTCAAAACTATCCGTTGAAAATTAATTGTTGTTAATTATTTGGTGTTGTAAAATAACAATAATTAATAATAATTTCATTTGGAAATTATTAAGTTAATTATGTGGTGTTGTTAAATAACAACAATTAGTAATGATTTCATTACTAAGTAAACAACAAGAATTGTTAATCAAATAATTAAGTAACAACAAGAGTTGTTAAGTGACAACAATTAGTAAAATGTTAAATGGAGAACATATGGTACACCCATGATGGTAACATTTTTTGAAGGGTTAGAGAAAGTCATTATGCATCCAAATACATGTGATTACATAGTAATCAATGCATGTGATTAAATAGTAATCAAGGATTAATAGTAATCCATGCATGTGAGCTAATAGTGACTTGGTTTCTCTCCTATAAATAAGACCATTTGCTTATTGAGTTAAACAATCAATTAAATTTGATTAAGAGGTCTATACAAGAAGAAATGTATGCAATTGTGTTGTGATTAACTTAGATTTATTTCAATTAGCATGTAAATAAATCTAGGACTAGTAATACATGTATGGTTAGATCCTAAGAGGACAAAAATGAAAATATATTAGGGATTATATTTCCTAACATTGGTATCAGTAGCTTAAATGCATGTATTCTAGTTGGATTACACAAAAATTGCATGAACAAGCATGAAAAATGTTGAAAATGATTATGGTTTTTGTTTTTCAAAAATGATTTTCTTCCAAATTTGGGCCGTAATAACTCTCTGTAGAAAATTGATAATCGCATGTTCAAATATGTTTTGAAAACTAGGTCATGAGATCTTCAATTTGGTATATTATTTGCTTAAATTGGATTAAAATTGAGAAAGATATGGACCTTAGAAGTTGGCTAGATGAATCTGATTTTACCCAGAAAAACACTCATAGAAGAGCCGTACTACATGTCATCCGGTATTTATAAAATCAGACGACAATTCGTCCGATTTTTGTACGACAAGTCGTACGCTTAGAGCTCAAAGGGACGACATGTCGTCCATGCATCACGCAACCGACAAGTCGGTTACACCTATAATTTCCAACCGACATGTCATACAGTCACGGAACACGCGGACGACATGTCGTCTGCGCGTGTAACTTGGCCGAGGCTGGCCGGCGCGTGAGAGCGAGTGGGAGCCCGTGGCCGGCGCGTGGTAGCGCGTGAGCCACTCCTGTGGCGCGTGTAGGGCGCGTGAAAATCTGGAGGCCCGTATTAGTCATGTCTGTATCGGTTTGCTTCGGTAATTCCGATCCGTCATGGTTAAAAGTCTAATCCTTTGTGCAAAATATTTTAATCGACCACGATAAATTTGTTTTATCATATAAACTTTGTGTTTATGAAAATGAATATCTTTGTGATGTTTATTTTAGTCAATGTAACTTTTTGTTTCATTGTATTGATTTTTTCTTGTATTTGTTGCAGAAAAATCATGGCGATTATTCGAAGAATTGCAAAAGTGATTACGACACCCACAGACCGGGAGATGATATTAGACATGTTGATGGAAATGGATAAATATCGAATGAGTGAAAGCGATGATATAATTTCGCATGTCATCACTTTCAATAACATGTTACAGGAGTCTATCTGGACAGGTAATTGGATAGGACAGCCGAATAGATTCAGATTACTGAGAAACACTCTCCCCAAGATATGGCAAAAACAACTTACTCGTATTTGGATATTAGTGTTGGGGTTGGTGCTCAGAGCGCCAATTCCCGGTTGTATTTCTGTTGAATACTTCTGTAAAACATTATTATTATGAATAATATATGCAGTTTCTATAATATAATCTATCTTTCTATATCGTAAAGACGTAATGACCCTAGAATGATTAGTCATGATACAGTTGCAAAAGCGTCGCAACGGACATTGAGAAGTATCATGACGTTGTCATTCTCAGACAGTTCCTAGTCAAGGTTTACATTACTTGGTCAGTATAGTAAACCCGTTGAGACTGGTACATGTCGTATACTGGAATATATGATTCCAATGGTTTCTCAATGAACCATAAGTCTTGGAGACTAGTATAGACGTGTAGGTGTTAATAGCGGATAAACACTGAACGACTCACCGAAGATTCTTAATGGATGGTACACCAGCGTCAATAAGAATCTTCTTGGGTTGAGTAGCACTTGTGATTCTTAGACTTGAGATGCCATTATGGGCACATGAGACATCTTCTACACTTAGACGGCAGTCACGTCACCGATCTATTTAGATCAGACCTCCGCCTGTTCGTTGGGTATAGATAGATCCTTAGGGTGTCCTATGTGTATCAAGATAGGATCCTTCAGTTCTGTGTATCAGAGCATAGGTAGTCCATATGATTAGCAATCAGATAAAACCATGGGCCCGTGGTAAAGTTTAGAAGCTAGTTATAAACATTCTTTTAGAGATTGCTAATAGAATAGTCGACTGGATAATCCCGATAGAGATTTGACGTTTACATCTATATCTCTGGGATTTATCCGGATACCTGTGACGGAGGAATTATACATTTGCCATGACCTCGACCTGTATGGTTCAGCGAGATTATCCGTGATCGTCATAATCTACGGGTGGATAGATTATGGACACGAAATTTGATTTCGTGACGGATATACCTGAATCTAGAGAGTCTCAATAATGAAACATACTCGTAGAGCACTAGAGCAACATTAATAAATAATATTGATTATTTATAAAGTCATTTAAAGGTTAAACGCAAGATACGTGCTAAAGGGACTAGATAGTCATTTGCCTAATTATTGTGTATTTACATTTAATACTTGATTAATTTAAATACACATTAATTAATAGTCAAAATGAGTTATTTGACTTATATCCTAAATGAATATGTGTTTTTAATATTTAATGTAAATATTATACATATATTTAATATATTTGTATTTGATTAATTAATTAATTATTTAATTGTTAAATGATTAAATTAATTAAAATATAAATATCTTATATTAGGATATTTAAAGTAAATGATATTAGTTGCCTTTGTTGACTTATTTAAATATCTATTAAAGTGTTTTAGATATTTATGCAAGTTGATTAAATGAATTTGAAATGAAAAATGAAATTAATATACTTGTATTTGGCCTTATGAATTTCGGCCAAGGCAAAATGTTGTCCAAGTATATATTTTTTTCATTTTCTTTTCATTTCTTAACCTAATACACTTTTCATAAAACTCCATTGAAAGAAAACAAAGAAAGCAAGTGAGGAAGAAAAGAAGAAACCAAAAGAAAAGCTTGGATTTTGTAAGTTTTTCAAACTTACTATTAGAAAGGAAATTGTTCCTTAGGATCTAGGCAACATCTTGTGATGTTCTTAAGTTATTCTTTTCATTATTTCTTGTGTTTTTGATGATGGAAATTTTGTTGAAAGTGTTGAGCATGTATGATGAAGAAAGCTTGTAACTATTGTAGTTATAACTATTCTTTTAAGGTTTTGGAAACCATGTTGCTAATCTAGAGTTATTGACCCACTCTTAAATGACCTAGATTTGATCTTGAGTTGTTTCATTGTGTTGAGACTTGGATTGGATGTAAGAATGATGATTGAAGTAATTGATTTAATGTATTTGGTCTAATTTGTTCTTTTTGAAGAAATTGAAAAATTAGGGTTCATGACCAATTCCAAATTTGGGGGTTTTCATATATGTTGTGAATTTGTGTGTGTATATGATGCATATAAAGTTTCATGTTCATTGGATTACATCTTGATGTGTTTTGATGCATGAAATGACAAAATGCACAAACCCCCCTAATGGTGCTCTCGGCTTTGGAGTCAAATTTGGGGATTTTGGTGCTTTTGGTGTTTTGATGTTTTGAACATCATAAGTTCATCTTAGAAATGATTTAGAATCATTCAAAATTGATTTGATCAATTTCGGACAAAAATGGACAAAAATACAAAGCAAGGGTATTTCGGTAAATTCACTTAAATAAGATTTATTGAATTTATTTTCATAATTTGATTATTGGAATGTTAAATAAATATGTTTATTTAATTAATTCGAGAAAAAGTTTTGAAATCGGAAAATACGATTTTCCACCGCTTCCGCTGCGTTACCGGATTCACCCTCTAAAAAACCCCTACAAAATGGTATCAGAGCGAGTCTGATTCTAGGCCACCTAAAATGATTAGCCTTCATTGAATCAATGTTTAATCATGTTTTCTTGACTTTATGCATGCTTGTTAGGATCTAAATTGGTTAGATTTAGGGTGTATGACACTGAGCGGAAAATCCCTAATTAATAAGGTTTGAATGTAATTATGTATTTGATGCATGTTATATGGTCCGTCTTGTCAATACGGTTTATGAATACTTCTTTGTGACTACATCCGAGACCGTGCCTCTGCTGTGAGGATGTAGCCGATAAAGATTTATTTATACCGGATGTATATCAGATGCTAGGTAAATTCAAGTAAAAGCGGAATTCTGAACGTGCCCTAGCTGTCAGGATTACGTAAGTAACTTGAGTTTATCATTGACGAGTTTAACCTTGTTACGTCTCCTTGTGGGTCTGCCTTCGCAGCGACAACGAGAAACGGCCAGGACCGGATACTTAGGAGTCATTAGTGAATGATTGACAAATGAGTTGTCTACCTGATAAATATACGTAGGCGAGACCGTGCCTCTGCTGTGAGCCGAAATATATTCACGGGATCCACTTTTCACTATTAGTATTTAATTTAATTATTAAATATTTGTATTCTGTTTTGGGATAACAGTATTGCATGATTTAGTGGGAGGGGCATATTAGATTAAAAATCCATGATATAGTTTATGCTTTTGATATTATATGAAACTGCTTTATTTATGCTAACCGTTTTTCGTGATCTATATGATAGATTGGCGATGGCGACACAATCCACAAATCAGTTTGCGCGTATGCTTGATGCGAACAAACTGAAAGGCGCTGAGAAATTTGCAGACTGGGAATTGGATTTGAGGATTGTCCTCGATTCCGAAAAGCTGGGTTATGTTCTTGAGGGTCCGTTGCCCCTTGCAGTGGGTGCGGATGCTTCAGGGGAGGAACGCCAAGTTTTTGAAACTTGGAAGGATGATGATTTAAGGGTTAAATCATACATCCTTAGTTCACTGTCTCCGAAACCCAAGCAACAGTACTATGGTATGTTAGATTCCTATAGTATGATGACGCGATTGAGACAATCGTTTGAGAACCAAGAACAAGTGATTGTTCACAAAGTCGCCATGGAACTGTTCCATGCGCGTCTGGATGAGGGGCAGAGTGTAAGCCTACATGTTTTTCAGATGATCGATTTGATCGATCAATTGAGGCAACATAATCTCATCTTGAATGACATTCTCGGTAGGAGTGTAATTCTTGGTTCACTACCAGCTTCATTTCGCCAGTTCGTGATGTACTTCAACATGCACGGGACTGTCTGTACCTACCAGGAGCTACATAGGATGTTGCTCACGGCAGAAGAGGACCTTAAGAAGGGAGTACCGACTCGCCCTCCTAGAACTACTTCTCTTTCGGCTTCTTCCCAAGGATGGTCCAAGGGAAAGAACAAGAAAGGCAAGAAGAAGAAGAAGGCTTTTGGTCCTCAACAACAGGCGAAGATTGCAAAGCCCAAAAGGGCTTCTGAAGACAAATGCCACCACTGCGGCAAAGTCGGGCACTGGAAAAGGAACTGTCCTGATTACATTGCCCAGCTGAGGAGAGACAGAGCTTCTACATCAGGTACTTTTATTTTTCCAGTTATTGATTTATCTTTGGCTTGTGAAGCCGTTACATCCAGCTGGATTTTAGATTCTGCTTGTCCCATTCACATTTGCAATTCGTTGCAGGTGCTGAAGGAAAGTAGGAAACTGAAGCCTGGAGAGATGCAGTTGCGGTTCGGGAGTGGAGACTCTTTGGATGCAGTTGCAGTGGGAGTATGCGAGATCTCATTACCGAATGGGACACTTTTGTTATATGACTGTCATTTTGTACCGGGATGTGTCGCAAATATTATATCACTTTTTGTATTAGATACAGAAGGCTTTTGTATTAATATTAAGAATAGTTCTTTGTATTTATATGATAAAAATAATATTCAGATCCTTTGTTGTCCAAATCAGCATGGTCATTATACATTGCAAACTTCAAAAGATATATTAAATACTGGAGTTAATAAACGTAGTTTACCTGTAATTAATAATACTGAACTTTGGCATATGAGACTTGGTCACATTGGCGTTAAACGCCTTACCCAATTGGTTAGGAATGGTTTGATACAAGATCTTACCATTGAATCCTATCCAACTTGTGAATCCTGTATTCAGGGTAAAATAACCAATGCCCCAGTTTCTGGTGTTGGACACCGCGCCACTAACTTACTGGAACTCGTACATTCTGATGTATGTGGTCCACTAAGTCAAACTGCTCACAGCGGTTATTCGTACTTCGTTACCTTTACCGATGATTTATCACGGTACGGTTATGTGTATTTGATGCGACATAAATCGGAAACCTTTGAAAAGTTCAAAGAGTTCCGAAATGAAGTAGAAAAACAAACTGGTAAATATATTAAATGCCTTCGATCAGATCGAGACGGTGAATATATGAGTGGTGAGTTCATGGATTATATGAAGGAGAATGAGATTCTCGCTCAATATACTCCTCCAGGTACACCACAGCACAATGGTGTATCTGAAAGGAGAAATCAGACTTTATTGGATATGGTCCGATCGATGTTGAGTTTCACAGATTTGCCCTATTACTTATGGGGTTACTTTCTCTTAACAGCCGCACATCTTTTGAATAAGATTCCTTCAAAGGCTGTTCCTACGACACCGTATCAGATATGGTTCGGTAGGAGACCAAATCTTAATTATATTAAGGTTTGGGGTTGTCCTGCCTATGTCAGGGTAACTCAACAAGATAAGCTTTCGCCTCGAGGGCAAAAGTTTAGTTTTGTTGGATATCCTTCGAATACGAGGGGATATCTGTTCTATGATACCGAGCATCGAAATGTGTTCGTAGCTCGCTTCACAAAATTTCTAGAAGTAGAATTTTTGTCAAAAGGTGGTAATCATAGACAGGTTGAGCTTGATGAAGTCCAACCTGAAAACAACGAACCAACGGAGGAACCTGGAGTTCAAGTAGATGAAGGACCTTCAACACACACACTCCGTAGGTCGGAAAGGGTATCTAGACCTCCTGAACGCTTGTATTTGATACAAGAAAAGAGTCTGGATGTTCTCTTAGTTGAAGAGACAGATCCTTTCACCTATAGAGAATCGATGTTGGACATCGACTCCGTGAAATGGCAAAGTGCCATGAAATCCGAGATAGACTCAATGCATGAAAATCAAGTTTGGGACTTGATTCCGCTTCTCGAAGGAATTGTTCCTATCGGTTGTAAATGGGTTTACAAAAGGAAGCGCGGGCCTGATGGTAAGGTTGAAACTTACAAGGCCCGACTGGTAGCAAAAGGTTACACGCAGCGACCTGGCGTCGACTACGATGAAACTTTTTCGCCGGTAGCAATGCTTAAGTCTATCCGGATTTTGCTTTCTATAGCTGCGTATCATGACTACGAGATTTGGCAAATGGATGTCAAAACGGCTTTTCTAAATGGATTTCTTGATGAAGAAATCTATGGGAACAGCCGGAAGGTTTCGCGTCCAGCGAAACCTCGGGTATGGTATGTAAGCTTAAGAAGTCCATTTATGGACTTAAACAAGCTTCACGAAGTTGGAATCTTCGATTCGATAAGATTATTAGATCGTCTGGTTTTCTCAAGAATTCGGAAGAATCCTGTGTGTATCAGAAGGCCAGTGGGAGCATGGTCGTATTTTTAGTCCTATATGTTGATGACATCCTAATCATTGGGAATGATTTAGGTATGTTGCAAAGCGTGAAAGTGTACCTCTGTAAGAATTTCTCCATGAAGGACCTGGGAGAAGCTTCCTATGTTTTAGGGATAAAACTCTATAGAGATAGACAAAGGAGGCTGATTGGGTTATCCCAATCAACGTACGTAGATAAGATCTTGGAACGGTATAGTTTTGGTAACTGTAAGACAGCAAACATACCGTTCAGACATGGGATACATCTTTCTAAGAAGATATGTCCACAAACAGAAGATGAGAAGGTTAGAATGTCTAACCAACCTTATGCTTCGTGTTTGGGTAGCATAATGTATGCCATGTTATGTACGAGGCCTGATATCAGTTTCGCTGTTAGCGTAACTAGTCGATATCAGTCCAATCCAGGTAATGACCATTGGATGGCCATTAAACATATCCTAAAGTATCTTAAGGTACTAAGGATAAGTTAATAGTTTATGGAGGAAACGAACTGCAGGTTAATGGGTATACAGACTCCAATTTTCAATCGGATCCTGATGATAGAAAGTCTACATCTGGATTTGTCTTTACCCTTAACGGAGGTGCAGTTTGTTGGAAGAGTTCCAAACAGGGATCGACAGCTGATTCCACCACTGAGGCGGAATATATTGCAGCTTCTGAAGCTGCAAAAGAAGCTGTGTGGATAAAGAACTTTATCACAGAATTGGGAGTTGTCCCAAGTATCGAGAATGCGATTCCGTTATACTGTGATAATACTGGAGCCATTGCGCAAACAAAGGAACCGAGGGCGCATCAGAAGTCGAAGCATGTGGAACGCAAGTACCACATCATTCGAGAGATCGTGTCGCGAGGGGATATTGTCGTGTGCAAGGTACCGAGTGAAGACAATATAGCAGACTCGCTGACGAAGGCCATACCTATGAAGCTGTTTGTTAAACACGTAGAGTCGATGGGTATTAGATACAATCGATATTGGCACTAGAGCAAGTGGGAGATTTTGTTGGGGTTGGTGTAGAGTTTCAATCAAGTCCCAAGATCATAAATCATGCATAAAAACGAGTAGAATACAACCAAATGAGGTGCGGAAAAACTCACATGGATCGGTAGAGATGCAACAAAGATGGACCAAATTCGCACTTCATGTTTCTGCCTCCATCAAGCTCGGTTTTGGGCCTTCTTGAACTGCAGTGGACTGCACGGTGGGGGCTGTTTTGATGCTCCAAAAATCGGCCATGAAAGACTCCATTGAAGCTCAACAAGCTTCAAGCTTTCCAAGCTCACAAATTCGTTTCCCTATCACCATAATATAACCCATGTGTGTGCTAGCACTACTCTTCTTCATTTGCTTCTCAAAATTTCGGTCAAACCAGAAATTTTGGAGAAGAAATCGGCTCCAAGCCGAAAGTGGAAGAAGGAGAGAAAAGAGAGGGAGAGGAAGAGATGCGTAAAAAGAGAGAAAAAAGTAAAAGGAAAATAAAATGTAATAGGTTTTTATATTTTTCCAAAATTAAAACCATTTACCATATATTTTACTTTTCCTTAAATGCTAAAGTCAAAAAGCAAAAAGCAAAAGATGCTTTTTCAACTTCTACATCAATCACTCAAATCAAGTGACAACATGTCACATCACTGAAAGTGACATTTGATTTGACGCTTGATGTGACTAGCGATTTGACGCTCGATTTGATTTGCGTGCCGCACTCGAATTCGAAATGCGAATGCCCTCGCAAATAATCCCGGGCTCGGGTTCGCTAATTCCAAATTAACGAATTTTCTGTTGCGTCGTAATTAAATGATTACGCCTAGTGAAATCACTATTCACGTCCATAACGAATTAATTCTAAATTAATTCGTTCACCCGAATTAAAATCTAATTTTAATTCCGCGTCGAAATCCAATTTCGTTTAATATATCAAATATATTAATTTATCGATTAATTCCAAATTAATCGTTCTCTCTCTTTAACGATATTTTATCCGAGATAAAATATCTCCATAATTAATCCCAGATTAATTTTCTCTCTCTTCCAATTAATCCCAGATTAATTAAAGTGCGAGTCATACGTTATCGGTGAATCTTCAGGAAGCGACCCATGAGATCTCCGGATATGTTGGCAGTAAATACGGTCGTCGGACTATCCGAACACGTAAGTACCTCGTACTACGTTTATACCGAATTACAAGACAAGGTTGGCTTCTAGCAAAGCGCCATGCCTACCCAATTCTCCAGAAATATTCTTACAGGAATATATAGATCTGTATCAAGCGTAGTATACCGTAGTAGTATTGTGTATCGGCCCAGTATCGGATAGTCACGTGCTAGGGCTGGGCGGCGGATAAGTGTCTGCCCCGTCTGAAGCACATGTCGGATGTCTGGTAACTAGTCTCTATAATCAGATATTCATGACCTGGTCATAATATCACGATTGGATGCGCATCACTCAAGAGCACTAGTACCGTATCCTGCGTGACATCATCTCCACTATGACTGAAGTGATACTTCCGTCTTGACATCATACCCAATACACTACGACTCTCTAATAAACCCAGAAGTGGTGTACGCAGAACCGGTTAAAGCCCTGTACCACCAAGACCAAAGTCTACCGATTATCGTAAGTATAGCGGTGCAAGTCTCAGGTTAAGACCAAATACACCTACCCTGATGTCGGACTCCCATAGACACATAGTCATAATACCAATGGGATTCCGAGGGGTCTATCCAGAGCGAAGCTGTTTCCCGTACCATTGGTGAAACACAACCTCCTATCGCACTTGCATAAGTATCCAATACTTAAATATATGAGAAATATGCCGTCGTGCCATCACAACGCGCACAAGTGCAATACTAGCCTATTCCGCATTATCGATGTCCTGTCTCGATAATACTCCAGCTAGGGATATTTAATGATTAATCCTTCGTGGACTGATACTGTCTCATATCATCTCAATCCAGGTTCTAATCATATGGACCTCTCTTCATTTATACATCTATGGTGATCTAATCACAAATGATTGTTTTAGATATTTATGCAAGTTGATTAAATGAATTTGAAATGAAAAATGAAATTAATATACTTGTATTTGGCCTTATGAATTTCGGCCAAGGCAAAATGTTGTCCAAGTATATATTTTTTTCATTTTCTTTTCATTTCTTAACCTAATACACTTTTCATAAAACTCCATTGAAAGGAAACAAAGAAAGCAAGTGAGGAAGAAAAGAAGAAACCAAGAAAAGCTGGATTTTGTAAGTTTTTCAAACTTACTATTAGAAAGGAAATTGTTCCTTAGGATCTAGGCAACATCTTGTGATGTTCTTAAGTTATTCTTTTCATTATTTCTTGTGTTTTTGATGATGGAAATTTTGTTGAAAGTGTTGAGCATGTATGATGAAGAAAGCTTGTAACTATTGTAGTTATAACTATTCTTTTAAGGTTTTGGAAACCATGTTGCTAATCTAGAGTTATTGACCCACTCTAAATGACCTAGATTTGATCTTGAGTTGTTTCATTGTGTTGAGACTTGGATTGGATGTAAGAATGATGATTGAGTAATTGATTTAATGTATTGGTCTAATTTGTTCTTTTTGAAGAAATTGAAAAATTAGGGTTCATGACCAATTCCAAATTTTTGCGTTTTCATATATGTTGTGCATTTGTGTGTGTATATGATGCATATAAAGTTTCATGTTCATTGGATTACATCTTGATGTGTTTTGATGCTTGAAATGACCAAATGCACAAACCCCCCTAATGGTGCTCTCGGCTTTGGAGTCAAATTTGGGGATTTTGGTGCTTTTGGTGTTTTGATGTTTTGACATCATAAGTTCATCTTAGAAATGATTTAGAATCATTCAAAATTGATTTGATCAATTTCGGACTAAAATGGACAAAAATACAAAGCAAGGGTATTTCGGTAAATTCACTTAAATATGATTTATTGAATTTAATTTCATAATTTGATTATTGGAATGTTAAATAAATATGTTTATTTAATTAATCCGAGAAAAAGTTTTGAAATCGGAAAATACGATTTTCCACCGCTTCCGCTGCGTTACCGGATTCACCCCCTAAAAACCCCTACAATTAGTAAAACGTGAGGAAAAAATGTTCCTTATAATAAAGCCATTGAGAGGTTAGCGGTTCAGTATCTACGGCATAAGACAAATAATACTATTTTTCCTTCGATGTCATTGAAACGTTGTAAGGATCCTAAATTTGCTATAGGTTTTCCATGGCTGTCCAAGATCAATTACGAGTTACCCAAAGAGTTTGAGGATTCGTATCCAAAAACATATATGAGTTGGGACTCTACAACTGGGAAAATTATTATTGTAAGATATTAATTTCTTTCATGTTGTTTCTGTGTGTTATATTACGGCATGTAAATATTGTATTTATATGTATGAATGTTTCATGTTGAATTTAATTTATGTAATTAAATCAATGATTGTCATGTACAATAGTCGCATGATTAAGATGTTCTAAGAATTTATGTAATTTTTAGAAAATGATTTTACATGATTGATTATATTGATAATATTTTTTACATGGGTAATTAGATGATGATTGGACACATAGTGGCCTTTTGACTCTAACCCCATTGAAAAATCTTATTAAACATAATTTATTTCATGATAAAATAAGTCAAAAGTATTAATATTTGTGCATGAATGTCTGTAGAAAATTTGTGTTTTTTTAATGGCTTCCGCAATAAAGAACATTATTGCTGAACTCAACAAGGGTGAGAACTGAATGGCGATAATTATGAAATTTGGAGCATGAAAATCCAATATGTGCTAGAAGAACAAGAGGTTCTTGAAACTTTGAAAATGAGCATGGATGAACCTGAACAGGGCACTACGGCCCAACACAGGCGAGAGACCGAGAGGCTTATGAGGCTGGAAGGAAAAAGAATTCCATTGCTCGCATTACGTTGCTGAGCAGTATGGATAATGACCTAATGAAAGAGTTCAGGAAATATGACATGGCTAAGGACATGTGGTCCACACTAGCTGAAAAGTTTGGTAGTACCTCAATAACCAAACTCAGGTCACTGACAATCAAGTTTGACACATACAAGAAATGTCCTGAGTTCACTATGTCAAAACACTTGAGGCAAATGTCAAACATGATTACTGAACTGGCAGATGCTGGACATGTTCTTACAGATGAACAGAAAGTCCAAGCGGTCATTCGTTCTCTTCCAAATAGCTGGGAGCATATGAAAATGCATTTGACCCACACAATGAGAGCATCAAAACCTTTGATGATGGCAAAACTTCACCTTGATTAGAAAGCGACCGCCTTGCGGTTGCTAAGTCAAATGTTGAAGTGTATATGACAGAAACTAGCAAACCTGGGGGTTTCAAGAAGAAAAGAAAATTTCATGGTGGTGGGTTCCAGTTCGGAAAAGAACAAAATTCTTTTAAGCCAGAAAAGAAACAGAAAACCAATCAACATGGGAAAGGAAAACGTCCTACCAAAAAGAAAAACATGGCAAAGGTTAAATGTTTTAACTGTGGTAAGAAATGTCATTTGCTCGTGACTGCACTGAGCCTAAAAAGGTGAATACCTTTCGTGCATATTTAAATGAAATATGTGTTTCAAGTTCAATCTTTCTAACTGAATCTAATCCTTTGTGGACTGTAGACTTATGAGCCACAGACCATGTAGCGAAGGATAGAGATGCCTTCGTGGAATTTCGGCGAATTTCACCTGGGGTGAAGTGGATATATGTTAGCAACAACTCACGGGTTGAAGTCAAGGCATGGGAACATGCAAGTTAGTCATGCATGTTGGAAAAACTTTACTACTACATGATGTATTGTTTGCTCCACAAATCGTCGAAATTTAGTATCTGTGTGGTTTTGGTTAATTTAGGTTTCAATTTGAACTTCCATAAATTTGGTGTTGATTTGTACTTAGGTACAATACATTATGGTTATGGTTATTTTCTGGATGGTTTTATTGTATTAAATGTTGAATGTTTTAATCACAATTTCGATTTTTCGTTTGTTACTTCATCTGTCGGTGATGATAGTGATGTAACGTGTGGCATGCTAGACTTGGCCACATTGGCCAGCAAAGAATGAACAGATTAGCCAAAGAAGGCTTTCTGGGAAATATTGAGAAGGTAGAATTGTCAACCTGTGAATATTGTTTGGCAGGAAAAACTGCGAGAAAACCATTTGGAAAAGGGACTAGAGCAGAATTTCCATTACAATTAATTCATTCAGATATCTGTGGTCCAATGAATGTCAGGGCAAGGCATGGAGCATCTTATTTCATCACATTTATAGATGATTTTACTCGCTTTGGTTATGTCTATTTGATTGCTCATAAATCCGAAGCATTAGAATGTTTCAAGAAATTTATGAATTTGACAGAAAATCAATTGGACAAGAAAATTAAAGCACTACGCACTGACCGTGGTCGTGAGTACTTATCTGATCAGTTCAGAGAATTATGTGATGAAAAAGGAATTAGTCGTCAGTTGACTACTCATGCTACTCCTCAACAAAATGGTGTTGCGGAAAGAAGAAATAGAACTCTTCTTGAGATGGTTAGGTCTATGATGGCACAAGCAAATTTGCCTATAACCTATTGGGGTGATGCATTATTAACTGCCACATATGTACTTAACCGAGTGCCATCTAAATCTGTGTCCACCACACCAAATGAGTTATGGACAGGTCGTAAACCAGATATTCACTTTCTAAAACCTTGGGGTTGTGCGGCTTATGTTCATGTGCGTTCTCACGAACATGGAAAGTTAGGCCCAAGAGGAAAAAAAGTATCTTCATAAGATATTCTGAACAATCAAAAAGATATGTTTGCATAGGTGAACATGAAAGTGGAGGCGTGACAGAATTTGAATCACGAGATATCACTTTTTTAGAAAAGGATTTTCCTAAGCAGGGGGAGATAGGTCAAGATTTATCTCTATATGAAACTCAAGATCACATGGATCACATGATTGGTGAACACTCGGGTTTACCTAATTCAAGTGGGAGTGATGAGAGAAATTTGAGAAAACATGATGAATCCGTTTCACATGAATCTCAAAATGATGAATTAGTTTCACACGAGTCTCATTTACGTGATCCGAGTGGGAGTGATGTACATAATCCAAGTGGGAGCAATGTGCACGATCCAAATGGGAATAATATCGAAAGTGAGGAATCAGTTCCACCACTAGAATCCCAATTGCAACGTAGTAATCGTATAGGCATTCCTCGACGTCGTTTCGATATCGAAGGAGAAACCTTTATGATTCTACCTCAAGATGATGAAGAACCTAGAAACATAAGAGAGGCTCTTCAGTGTCATGCTAAGAAAAAATGGATGAAAGTAATGGAAGAAGAGATGAAGTCGATGAGGTCCAACCAAGTTTGGGAATTGGTTGATCTACCCAAGGATGTAAAGCTGTTAAGAACAAATGGGTTCTTAAAATAAAACGTAATGCCGATGGCAATATCGAAAGATATAAAGCACGACTTGTGGCAAAAGGGTATACGCAACAAGAAGGAATTGACTATGAAGAGACTTTTTCACCGGTTGTAAGGTTTACCTCAATTCGCTTGATTTGGCTATAGTAGCAAGTATGGATCTAGAATTACATCAATGGATGTAAAAACTGCTTTTCTCAATGGAGAACTTGATGAAGAAATCTACATGGAACAACCAGTAGGTTCATAAAAGAAAATGAAAAGGAGAAAGTATGTAGACTTTTAAAGTCTATATATGGTCTCAAGCAATCGTCTAGACAATGGTATATACGATTCCACAATACAATCATTTCGAATAATTTCACAATGATAGATGAGGATCATTGTGTGTGCACCAAGAGAGATAAAGATAAGTTCATTATCTTATCTTTGTACGTGGATGATATACTTATAGCCGGAAATGATAAGGAGTTTGTAAAACACATTAAAGAATGGTTATCATCTAACTTCGAGATGAAAGATATGGGTGAAGCTGCATATATTCTTGGGGTTAAGATCTCAAGAAATCGTTCAAAGAATTTATTATCTCTTTCACAGGAGTCATATATAAAGAAAATTCTTGAACGCTTCCAAATACAGGCTTGCAAACCCATTGATACTCCAATCACGAAAACTGAAGCTTTGAGTCGTAGATTGTGTCCTGAAACTCCACAGGAAAAGGAAAAAATGAAGAAAGTTCCTTATGCAAATGAAGTTGGAAGTTTAATGTACGCAATGTTGTGTACAAGACCTGATATTCGTTTCGCTGTTGGAATGGTAAGTAGATACCAATCCAATCCAGGACTAGCACATTGGAAAAAGTTAGTTAAAAGAATATTTAGGTATCTGAGAGGGACAACTGATTACTCATTGTGTTATCAAGGAAATGATCTGCAATTGAGAGGCTATACTGATGCTGACTGGGGAGGAGATTTAGATGAAAGAAAATCTACCTCCGGTTTTGTTTTCTTGCTAAACAATGGTGCCATTTCATGGAACAGTAAGAAACAATCTTGTATAGCCTTATCCACAATGGAGGCTGAATTTGTGGCCTTTTCATCAGCAGTACAAGAGGCTGTGTGGTTGAAAAGGTTCTTGGATCATTTGGGTATGTCAAATGAAGCTTCTGGTCCAGTATTAGTTAACTGTGATAGTGAAGCAGCGATAGCCTACACAAAAGACCCAAAATTCCATTGTAAAACGAAACATATAGATACCAAATATAACTTTGTGAAAGACATAGTTACACGAGAAGAGGTAAACATGAAGTACATTTCTACGCAAGAAATGGTAGCAGATCCATTGACCAAACCTGTTCCTAGAGATGTCTTTGTTAGACATGTAAAAACTCAGGGATTATGTAGATGTTAATGTGCTTACATATTATGATATGTATTTTTCCAAATAATGTTTACTAATGTTAATACTCATTGATATTCGTGTTCAATGATTACATGTTATTATGTTGATACATGTTTAAACAAATATACTATTTGTTAGTATGAGAAGTATGTCGGACAAGTGAATGATTGGCCCTCTCACACGGGCAATCGCCTCCATTACTTTGTGTTATTGGGAGATTAGACAAATTTTTAAGCTAATTATCTTAGTGATAATTTAGAGAGCTCAAGCTTGAAAATTAAGAAATGTCGTTATGAGGTCACTTTCTCTATGATATGACCTAAGGTGAATAAGTTCATTTCACCTTACCTGTCTTAATGTCAGTTATGAGTTAGACATTGTGTTTGTCTGAACTATAATCTGTACGATATTTTATGAGACATGCGCTCCATGGGAAAAGAGAGAATACCGTAGCACATGTTTTCATACCATGTGTACATTTGCAGCTATTGAGGGTAATACAAGTAAATATCTCAGTCTTGATATTATGTGAGACCCTTGAGATTATTTCAATCTCACATTGTACCCTTTTGACTATTGTCTGCTTCTTAAAACTAAGATTTGATGATTGCTATCTTGGAATGTTACTGAAAGATCATGAGTGATTCGATCTGAAAGGACATCTCTGGAAAAGCGAATTGAATCAAAGTTGAGAGATTCGAGAAATGAGAAAGATCATTATATGAGTAATATCACATTAGCTTGTATTCACTAGTCGACCAATTATGTTATTCTATGTGATCAAACATGATTGTGAATACAAAATAAATATTACATTCGAAAAGAGATCGAGAGAGATTTAATGTGATAAATGATCGAGGATACTGCATACATAATCCACTATGTTTCTATCCATTTTTCGAGCGGCTATATATTCCTAACAGATGTATAGCAAGTGAGCTCTCGAAGTATGCTGGTCGCACGACACAATTGCAAAGTATGAATTATTCTTGTAGAGATAATAAAAATTGTTGATCCCATCATGTGTGAGTGGGAGATGTTGGAAATTAATTGTTGTTAATTATTTGGTGTTGTTAAAAACAAAACAATTAGTAATAATTTCATTTGGAAATTATTAAGTTAATTATGTGGTGTTGTTAAATAACAACAATTAGTAATGATTTCATTACTAAGTAAACAACAAGAATTGTTAATCAAATAATTAAGTAACAACAAGAGTTGTTAAGTGACAACAATTAGTAAAATGTTAAATGGGGAACATATGGTACACCCATGATGGTAACATTTTTGGAAGGGTTAGAGAAAGTCATTATGCATCCAAATACATGTGATTACATAGTAATCAATGCATGTGATTAAATAGTAATCAAGGATTAATAGTAATCCATGCATGTGAGCTAATAGTGACTTGGTTTCCCTCCTATAAATAAGACCATTTGCTTATTGAGTTAAGCAATCAATTAAGTTTGATTAAGAGGTCTCTACAAGAAGAAAGGTATGCAATTGTGTTGTGATTAACTTAGATTTATTTCAATTAGCATGTAAATAAATCTAGGACTAGTAATACATGTATGGTTAGATCCTAAGAGGACAAACATGAAAATATATTAGGGATTATGTTTCATAACACTATCAAAGCAAATGTCTTCATTAGTCAGTGCAGCGCTTACAAACGTAGTGAGATCAGCCATTTGTGTATCAAAATCTCTAGCACTAAGGTTCCTCAATATCCCAAGCGACTTGTGAAGTTCATCAATTCTGTTTTGAAAGCACTCTATGCAATCCGAAACACCCAATCGATTTCTCCCTCTCATTCGATTATTTCTCTTCAATTTGTACAAGTATTGAGTCACGCTCTTGACCTCACCTATTGTCACCAAAACGCCAGCCCGTGCCCACTTCCCTGGACTTCTCCTAGCTGTTTTCGAAATGGCGCTAGTGAGTGAATGCAAATGTCTTTATATGTTGTAACACTACATGCATCTTTAACATATTTGTTCTTATTTCTTCCAGATCCCGATTCGCAGGAATTAGCTAGCCAAGCAAGAAGCATGAACTGTTAGACATTATGTCCCATAGCGTCACTGTTTGTAAATGATATTGTATTATTGTACAAAATTAACTATGTGATAATGAAATTGCCTTTTGCCGTTTGTAATAATATTTACTTTGATTAATAAATGGCGAAAGTCCATATGATTAATACTGGATTGAGATGATATGAGACAGTATCAATCTATAAAGTTTAAATCATTAAATATCCCTAGTCGGAGTGTATTATCGAGATCGGACATCGACAATGCGGAATAGACTAGTATTGCGCTTGTGCACGTTGTGAGGGCACAACAGCATAGTTCTCATATATTTAAGTATTGGATACTTATGCAAGTGCAATAGGAGGTTGTGTTTTACCGATGGTACGGAAAACAGCTTCGCTCTGGATAGACCCCGCGGAATCCCATGGTAGTAGTATGTCTGCGTCTATGGGAGGCCGCATCAGGGTAGGTGTATATGGTCTTAACCTGAGACTTACATCGCTAGTACTTGCGACAATCGGTAAACTTTGGTTTTGGTGGTTGGGGACCCTAACCGGTTCTGTGTACACCTCTTCTGGGTTTATCGAGAATCGTAGTGTACTGGATGTGATGTCAAGATGGAAGTATCGCTTCAGACATATGGAGGCGATGATCACGCAGGGCACAGAACTAGTACTCTATAAAAGGTTGCAACCGTCGGGACAATATGACTAGGTCAGGATTGTCTGATTTAAAGAGACTAGCTGCTTGATGTCCGATATATGTTTCGTACGGGGCAGACACATCTCCAGCCCCAGGCCTAGCATGTGATCATCCGATACTGGATCGATGTACGCAATACTACGGTATACTACGCCTGATACAGATCTTATATTCCTATAAGAATATTTCTGGAGAATTGGGTAGGCATGGCGCTTTGCTAGAAGCCAACCTTGTCTTGTAAATCGGTAAAGACGTAGTACGAGGTACGTACGTGTTCGGATTATCCGACGACCGTATTTACTGCCAAAATATCCGGAGATCTCTTGGGTCGCTTCCTGAAGATTCACCTATGATATTTGATTCGAACTTAATTAATCTTGGATTAATTGCGGAGAAACTTTATCTCGGATAAAGTGCCTTATTCAGAGAGAGAGAACGATTAATTTGGAATTAATCGATAAAATTATTATATTCGATATAATAATCGAAATTCGATTTCGACGCGAAATTAAAATTAGATTTTAATTCGGGCATACGAGTTAATTTAGAATTAATTCGTAAGCGACGTAAATAATAATTTCGCTAGGAGCGATTATTTATTTAAATCCGATTTAATTAACGTCGCGACGCTAGCTCGGTATTTCAGAAATATCGAACCCGAACGCGTGAGTGGACGTGGGCCCACTTTCATTGGGAAACGTGTGGGGCCCACATGACACTTGTCATTATATGCATTATTTTATTGATAAGGCATTGCATGTTAATAGTGTACAAAACACTCTAAGGCATTGCATGGTGATAGTGTGCATTTCACTCAAAGGCTTTGCATGGAGTTTGAGTGTTTGACACTCTAAGCCATTGCATGGTTTATGTCATAGATTTATTATTAATTTAATAAATTATAACATAAATATAAATTGATTTTTGGTAATACAAAAATTAATTAATCAAGACATTACACAAAAACTCTCTCTTCTCTCTCAAATTGCCGTGAACTCCATTGACAAGGGCAAGGAAGATTTGATCTTCCATTTCTCCATTTTTGCTAGCACAAGCAAGGGATCAAAAGAGGTGATAGGGAAACCATCAAAGAGCTTGGAATACAATAGCTTGGAGCTTCAAGTCTTCTTCCTCCTCTTGGCCGAATCCTCCACCACTTGGAGCTTCTACCATTTGATCATCTACTTCATCACAAGGCATTGTAAGTATGATTCCGCCATATTTCATGTTCATATATATTCTTTATAGTATTTCACATGCTTAATCTTTGTTTGGGACATATTATAGAAACCAACATGAACAACATGAAAGAAAGTGTGAACAAAACAAAAAAATAATAATAATCATTTCTATGAATTATGAAAAAGTGTTTGATGGGAGACTTTATTAAAAGTTTTGGGTGCTTTTTCTAGTTGTTACAAAAGCAAGAGGCTGGTGAGTGCAATAAAGAAAGGGAAGAGGAAACATGGCTAATTAAGAAAGTGAAGAGCATGTGAATGGGGTGGTGAGTTTCTCCTGAATTTTGGGACAAGAGAGATTTTTATATATATCCTGAGAAGGAAAAGATTTGTTAGATGAAGTTCACTGATTTGGGAAAATTTTAATAACGTGAAATGGCATTAGATTTTAATATTTGTATATAATTGTCACAAATACTATTGCAGTTGAATATATCACACTACAGTGAATGTCACACCAGCCATCAAATCAAATGATGTGCTGATCATTTTCATACTGGGAGTGTATTGTCCAGCAAATATCATGATACTATTATCAAAGACTAAGATCACAATTTTGACAATGATGTAACACCTTTTGAAAATTGTACAAACCATCAAAATAGCTTTATGCAGATTTATTGTTTTGTTAACTTCTGAGCCATAACTTTGGCTATAAATAGAGAGCTCATTTGAGAGCTCAAACCACTCCAACAAAAAACTCCAAGCAAGAGAGCTTAGAGTGTAAGCTTCAATGCAAGAAAGCTTATAGAGGTGTAGAGAGTAAGGTTTTTTGTAAAGTTTAAATACTTTGTAAATTATGTTCTTGTAGTAATAGAATTCGGTTTTTTCTCATAAACACTCTTAGTGATCAGATAATCATAACAAATGGTATCAATAGCTTTGGTTATACATTGGGGTCGTAAAACTGAAGAATGGAACTCGGTTCGGAAAATTCGAGTTTCGGGAAAGTTGTCAAAAATCAATTTTGAGCATACCATCAACTTTTTCACGTCGGACCGAGCATGGTGGTATTTTCCGGAGATCAATTAGAGATCAAAACAGCCCTCACGTGCCGCACGTGCCATCTAGTTGCCTACCCACGTGTTGTCAAGAGCTCCACGCACCGCATGTGCTCCAGAGGTGAAGACGATACACGTGTCGCCACATCATCAGATCCGGTACAGTCAGCAACACAGTCATCGACCATGTCAGTATTCTGATACACTCAGCAGCACATTCATCTGCCACGTAAGCAAATCCAGCACGGTCATCTGCCACATAAGCAAATCTGGAACAATCATCACACAAGCCAACTTTTCTGGTACAGTCAGCTGCCACATCATCAATGCCGGTCGAGTCATCTGCCACATCAATAATTCCAGTAAAGTCATCTGTCACATCAGTTTTCTGGTACAGTCAACTGCTACATCATCTGCCAAGTGTCAGATACGTCAACATACTTGGTAAATTTCATTGAGCCCCATGAAGTCTCTGAAATTTACATTTTAGCCCAAAAAATTGAAATTTACAAATCAGCCCCTCACTCGAATTTGGACCAACGAATAGTCTAATCCACCATTTTCGACCGTTCCAGACGTAAAGGTGGCCTCCGGTTATGAAAATCAGCCAAGATATTTGTTGGGATGTATGCCCTAGAGCTACATGTGATGTAAACGGCTTCATGTGTTTAGAAATAAAAGGATGCATTATTCATTTATCTAATTGTTTGTTCAATATCGCATATTGTATATCTTCATAAATACCGTAGATTACTTATGTACCTTCAGACTTGGTGTATGAACGTCATGCACCAGATGATTTAAGATTGAAGTTAGTAATCTTAAATAGTCCATAGAGAGCAAACAAACCAAGTACTTTGTTTGTGGTTTATCTATAACTGCGGTTCATTCTATATTTGGATGACGATCTTAATCCGGATCGTCCATGTAGAGACATGAGAATGGAGGCACCTTATATGATGTGATCATATAGGACTGGGCCTAGATAGAAATGACATTCTTATAATATCCGTTAAACAAAGAAAGTCATTTCGATCTACTTGATGGTCATATATGGATTGATCTTAATCCTGAGTATACTACGAACTCCTGCATAACTGGTTGTGTCCTTTGATTTACAAAGGTGAGGTTGGTGTAGCAATCCCAACCAATAACTACGTACTTTGGGGGCATAATCTGTTATGTAGTTGGGAACGTTTTACATAGACATGGAATTCACTCCTTCTTGCGAGAAGTAGATGAATATCTCTCTTAAGGGTTGATTCAGTACTTGAACGATTAGAGCGCTCAAGTCTTTCTATTACGAATAGAAAGATTAATATTCATAACAGTTATGAATGAATCGCTCGTTAGAGAATCAATGGTACTTAAGATAAAATAATTAGAGGGGTATAACGGACATTATGACCCGGCTCTAATTACGAGATATTCGTGAAGGATCAATTCGTATGCAATGACTATATCGGTGGACATCGACTTTGTTCGGCCTTATATTTCATCTACGGCGACGAGAGTGCAACTTCGGGTTTTTAGTGGAATAACCCGGAGTTAATAATTCGTAATATTTAATTAAGAGATTTATTAATATTTCGAGATTATTGGAGCTCAAAACCGTAGGTCCACTTGGTCCCCGTGTTAGCTGGATTTACTATAGCGGAGCTAATATAATTGGATGGTCCAATTATATACTCATAAAGGAATAAATATTATTAATATGATTAATAATAATTATATCACACATGAGACTTTATATTAAAAGTTAATATAAAGTATTAATAATTATATATGATAATTATTAAATTAGAACATTAAATTATATATGATATAATTTAATAAGGCTTAGGATTATTACCAAGGTAGGATTCCTTATTGGATAAGGAATATGATTTGTTTGTTTTTGAAACAAAATCAAATCCTAATTGTCCCCTACCTTGGCCGAATTTTTGGAGTCATATTAGGGATAAGATTTGTTTGTTTTGGAAACAAAATCAAATCCAAATTAAATCCCCATTGGTCGAAAATTTGGAGTCCTAAAGGGAGTAGGATTTGTTTATTTTGGAAGCAAAATAAAACAAGGATTCCTAATCCCCCCTTGGCCAAATTTCAAGAGCAATGGGAGACTAGTGGTTGATTTGTTTAATGAAACGAATTAACCATAAGTATAAAAGAAAAATTATGATTTAATTTTTCTGATCCAAGAAATCAAAAACTCTAGCCTCCATCTCCTTCTCCAAGCTCTCAAGAGTTGAGAATTCTTTTGGTGTGTGTGATTATTCTCTAAACTGTTTAGAGATTAATTTGTGAGTGTAGCCCACACTACCATCCATTAGTGTCGAGACATAGTTCGGAAGACCTCGTGACGTTGAAAAACATCCCCAAATACTTAACACAAGTCACGGCAACCAGCCCCTGGAATCCCTGCAATTTACGCAGATACAAGTTCTCAGGGAGCTTCGTTTTGTTTGGTTTTCATTCGGGATTTTGGGAAACACATTAGGATAATTTTAGGGCTGTGTTAGGATTGATTTTTGGAGAAAAATCAGATCTGAAATTGAGCTGTGAGTGGTGCAAATCAGACCTGAAACTGGGTGCAGTTCGCGCCCATAACGTGTCCAAAACAGTCCGTTATTTCACTACAGTTCAAGGGCTGTTCGGGGACTGTTTCGGGGCTATTCCGGAGCTGAGATTTTGTCCAAAACATCAGTGAATCAACTGGTGTGGTTCGGCCAAGCAAAGGGAAGAGCAGAAAAAATTTTCAAGTTCGATCCGTGAGCCTAATCGCTTCCGCTGCGCGAGGGAAAGCGTTCCCTACAATTGGCATCAAGAGCGAGGTTGAAAAGTGCTCTTAACCCTTCACTTTTTCATTTAAAGTTTCTGTTTTAATATGTTTATATGAGTTATAAATATGATATGCATGTTTAGATGAGTGGGCACATTGCGATATTCATGTGATGAATGGTTTTGTTATTTCATGTGATGAATGGATTTTGCATTGGTCGTAAATTTTTCTGGCTCTTATTTTTGTAGTTGGTTTGGTTTTGGGATGTAAGGCCATAAGGCCATTGTTTATATTTGTTGTAATTTTAATTTTCAATGTAAAGTTTCAATTCTTTGTAATTTGGAGCACCGAAGTCGCAAAGAGAGCCAACACCACTTTGGAGCGGGATTTGAAGGCCAAGGAATGCCTTGGTGAATCTTTTATACTAATTAGATAGTATAGAAAAAAAAATAAGAGCCTGGTCAATGCAAAATAATTTTTTATTATGTTATATGTATGTTTATTTCGAATTGTTTGAATAACATGTCATATAGCCTAGGGTGCCCACTCGTGCATTTTACTTGCCATAACATGTCATAGATGCATTATCATTATAGACATAAAATTATGATTTTATGTAATTTAAAATGTTAAAGTTAGAAAATGATATGCATTGAAATCATTAATTAGATTAATGGGAATAACTGTCTAAAACTTGAATTCTAATATATTGGACTTAATTGGTGCATAATAAATTCCATTGGTATATAGGATGGAAACCCGGATATAAATTCCATAGCCGATTCCGTATGGACGGAAATATGGTCTGCACTCGGGATACAATTCCACGTACCATTGAATTTTATAACGCACTAAGATTTATTAAAATGTTTAATTAAAATTTTGACCATTTAGAATTCCATGTTTTTAGACTTTAAGTGCCTAGTATTTTAAGGGTTAAAATATTGTAGCTCACTTATACCACTCTAATTAAATTAGTTTAATAGAGTAAAACTGTTAGTAGAGACTAATAGGATATTAGTGACACAATTTTAATAGTTAAAATTGATTAGCTCACTTATGACGAACTAGTATAAATAAATTATGCTTTAGCCGCCATAAGTTTATCCACACTAGTTAGGATAAAATATTAGATATTTTAGATAGAAACCTTAAGTTTGAAATAGTGAGTGGGAGAGGGATATACGACAGTACATCCCGCGATCTCCGTTGTTAGTCCAAAAACGTGAGATTCAAAAGGTGCCTCGAGACGGCTTTGTTTTCGTCCCCCTACGGATGGTGTCCATTTTGGGTCAATATCAAGTTTGGGTTCCGAAAGGATAGGGATCCTAGATGTATCTTGTGAACTGACCTACCCTACGGCGGCATTTTACTTGTTAAGTCAAAGAATCCTGAAACGGCGGGTTACACTCACAAAGGAGTTATTAACTGTTAATGAAACTCCTTGATAAAAAAAACGGTAGTTGTTTAATATAGGAATAAGAGTTATTCCCGCATATATTAAAACAACTGAGATTGTCTCAATCTATCATGCGAGTACTTGACCTAACCTACGGCGGCACTTACTTTGATGATTTTAATATGCGATGAATGAATGTTAAATGCATGTTTATTTTATTTTCAGCCATGGTTTCTCCAATTATTTCCATTCTCTCAAATGATAAGTTGACCGGAGAAAATTATGTAAAATGGAAAAGTAACATGAACGCTATCATGGTCTGTGAAGACCTAAGTCATTATTGTGAGGCTGAAGTAAATGTCAAGGGATCCACTTCTCGCTATGAAATTTTGATTGTCAAATTTCTATTTTTTCGATAAGGGAGAATACAGAATTATGTAAAGTAGTGGGATGACACTAATAGATTTAAAATCCAAAATCGTATCAGTGTTTTTATATTGAAATGAAGATGTTCTACTAGTGTTTAATTGGTCTTAAAGATGGCTGCCGTAAATCCATTAGCGCGACTTTTGGATTCTAATAAATTTAAAGGAGTCGAGAACTATTTTGAATGGGAAATGAACATCCGCCTTGTCTTGGAGTTAGAGATGTTGAGCTATGTGGCATTCAATCCATTATTGTTGAAATCGATCTTGATTCCACTCCCGAAGAGCGAGAAACTTTTGAAAAATGGAAGGATGATAACCTAATGGTGAAATCCTATATTTTAGGATCAATGGTTCCAAATTTGCTAAGACGGTACATATAGGTACCTGATGCAAGCCAGTTATGAAGAACTTCATAATATGTTACGCATGAAGGAGCATGATTTGAAGAAAGACAATCTCACTTCGTACCTCTATGGTGGAGCAAGCTCTTCAAAGACTTCTAGAAAGTCAAAGAAAATCAAAATGGGAAAGAAGAAGATATCAAAGAAAAACTCTAAGAAGCACAAAACTGCAAGACCGTGTGTAGCTCGTGATGTATGTCTACACTGCAAGAAGTCTGGACATTGGAAGAAAGATTGTCCAGAGCTGAAAGGAAAGGCAAGAACTTCAGGTATGCTTAATATTTTTCATATTATTGACATCTCATTAGCCATAGAGGCAAATAGTGGATGGGTGTTAGATACTGGTAGTCCCACTCATATTTGGAACTCCATGCTGGTCATTAGGGTTAAAAAAGGCTGAACAAATGGGAGATCCAGCTTAGAGTTGGGAATGGCGAGACATTGGATGTCAAAGCCATATGAACGGTTGTTCTAGATCTCCATAATGGATGTAAATTATTTTTACATGACTTTTATTATGTACCCTCTCTCATCAGAAAAATAATATCATTACCAATATTTGGATAAAGAGAGATATAAAATGAACATTAAAGATAGTTCTTTGTATTTATATGATAAAGACAACTATTTGATATGTGAATGTTCTTCATCTAACGGTCAATATATTTTGGAAACATATCGAGATATCTTTAATATAGAAGAAAATAGAAGTAAAATATCTGAATTAAATAATACTAAATTATGACATATGAGATTGGGCCACATATGTGTTAGACGTCTATCAAAATTAGTTAAGGATGATTTGATTGAAGATCTTACCTTAGAACCTTAACCGATTTGTGATTCATGAATCCAATGGAAAATGATAAAGGCCCCATTTCTTGGTGTTGGACACCGTACTGAAGATTTATGGAACTAGTACATAGTGATGTGTGGTCCATTAAATCATGTCGCTAATGATAGTTCGACATACTTATTACTTTCATGGATGATAAGTCAAGATATGAATATGTCTTCTTGATGAGACATAAATCAGAAATATTTAAAAAATTCAAAATATTCTGAAACGAAGTAGAAAAATAAACCAGGAAATTCATCAAGTGCCTTCGATCATATCGAACGGTGAATTCACGAGTGACGAATTCAAAAGTTATTAAAGGGCGAATGGGATTCTCGCCCAATATAGCCCACCAGGAACTCCTTAACACAATGATGTGTCTTAACATAGAAGTCGTACTTTATTGGATATGACGCGATCCATGATGAGCTATACAAGATCTTCCATATTACCTCTGGGGTTATGTTTTACTTACTGTTGCCCACATATTAAAGAGAGTTTCATCAAAAGTTATTTCTATGACCCCATATCAGATATGGTTCTGTAGAAATCCAAGTCTTAGATATTTAAGATTTGGGGTTGTCCTGTGTACATTAGAGTTATACAACGCGATAAAATAGCTCTCATTGGGTATAAATATAAGTTCGTTGGGTATCTTGAAAATTTTATGGGATATCAATTCTACGATTCTAAGTAACGAAATGTATTTATTGCTCGTTTTGCCACTTTTCTTGAAAATGAATTTTTGAGAGAAAATGGGAATTGTAGAAATATTGAACTAGAGGAGTTTGATCCCAACATTGAGGAACCTAAGATGGAACCAGAAATTCAACTAGGTAAAGGATCTACGACACATGTTCTATATAGTTCGAATAAAATATAAAAGCCTCCGAAGAGACTATTTTTAACGTCTGACATGAGTCTTGATGTTCGCCTATTGGGGGAACGAATCCGACTACGTATAAATAGGCAAAATTGGATGTCGATTTAGGAAAATAACAGGAAGCCATGAAGACCGAGATGGATTCTATGTATAACAATCAAGTCTGGGACTTGGTTGAACTTTCTGAAGGAATTAAACCTATTGGTTGTAAATGTGTTTATAAAAGGGAGCGAGAGCCTGATGGAAATGTGAAAACCTTTAAGGCTTGACTGGTTTCAAAAGGTTATACGAAACGTCCTGGGATTGATTATGAGGAAACTGTTTCCCCATCAACCATGCTAAAATCCATTAGGATTCTTTTAGCCATTGTTGCATATCACGATTATAAGATATGACAGATGGATGTAAAAATCGCGTTCCTAAATGGATTCATCGAGGAGGATATCTGTATGGAACAACCAGAAGGTTTTGTATCTAGTGAAACTTCAAACTTGGTTTGTAAGCTCAAGAAGTCTATTTATGGACATAAACATGCATTCTAAAGCTCGAATCATCATTTTGATGAGATAATTAGATTATCTGGATTCATCAAGAACGAGGAAGGATCGTGTGTTTATAAGAAAGTTAGTGGGAGCATGATAGTATTTATTATGTTGTATGTAGACGATATCCTTATCATTGGGAATGATATAGGATTGATGCAAAATGTGAAAGCCTACTTTTGCAAGAACTTCTCCATGAAAGACATGGGTGATGCTTCCTATATACTGGGTATAAGGCTCTACCAGGATAAAGTTAGGAAGCTTATAGGGTTGTCGCAATCCACGTACATAGATAAAAGATTAGAAATATATAATTTTACCAACTATAAGGCAATAACTGTACCTTTGCGATACATCATACATCTTTCAAAGAAAATGGTGCCTCAGACTGAGGAAGAGAGAGTTAGAATATATAACTTGTCGTATGCTGATTATATTGGAAGCATTATGTATGATATGCTATGTATGAGACCTGACATTAGTTTCAGCTTTAGTGTGACTAGCCGATATCAATCTGATCCAGGTAATGATCATTGGATAACCGTGAAATATATCCTCAAATATCTTAAGGGTACTAAGGATAAGTTTCTCATATATGGAGAAGATGACCTACAAGTTAAGGGTTATACAGAATCTGACATCAAGGGAGATCTGGATGATAGAAAGTCTACATCCGGATACATATTTACCCTTAATGGCGGTACGATTAGTTGGCGATGTTCAAAGCAAGGCTCAATAGCTGATTCCACCAGTAAGAGTGAAATTATAGCTGCTTCGGAAGCTGCTAAAAAAGCTGTTTGGATTAGAAATTTTATCATAGAACTTGGCATTATGCCTATTGTTGAGGATCTGATCCCATTGTATTGTGATAATATATAAGCCATTGCGCAGGCTAAGGAGCCGAGAGCGTATTCTAAGTCTAAACATGTGGAAAATAAATATCGTCTGATTAGAGAAATCATTGAACGAAAAGACATAGTGGTCTTGAAGGTTCAAGGACAAGACAACATAGCAGACCCGCTTACTGAGGCCTTATCTCCTAAGTTATTCGATAAACATGTGGAGGAAATGAGAATTCGATACCATCCGGATTGGCACTAAGCAAGTGGGAGTTTTTTGGAGTTGGTGCTTGGAGCGCCAATCCGAATAATGTATTGTACATTATATTTTATTATTTATTAATAAAATAACTATGGTTTTATATCAACATTGTTAATGGTAATGTCATTATGCATATTAGATTGATATATAAATATGCTAAGAATGACATCGACCTTAGATTAGTCATGTAGTAATACTGGATACTGGGTGGTCCGACATTGCGATATTATTACTACTATAACGTAGAAGACTAACACTTACCGTATATTAGAATTGGAGTTCCAATGGTTGAAACCGATGTACCATGAGCAAGGAAAGCTCGTATAGACATGTGGGTATTCATTGGAGCGAATACGGGATGACTCACATGTGATTCCTAATAGTTAGAAGTATACACCACCATCAATATGAATCTCTTTGAGTCGAGTAGCTTATGTGATCCTTTGACTGTAAGATAACATTGATTTTGTGTATGATACTCCACACTTTGATACCATATATGTCAGAAATCTTTCATGGTCTGACCGCTATATATTCGTTGGGTATGGACTAATGCACTCGTTAACCAAATATGTATAAAGATAAGATCCGTCGGCCCGTATGTAAACCATAAGGGGTTTAAGTATCTAAGTGAGTAAGTCATGATCCTTAGCCAAAGCCGATAACCTAGGGTTTCACAAATATCAGAAATGGTATTTTAATTAGTTGTAAAGAATTATGGACATGTCGACATGAGATGTACGCCTCAGAAACTTGACGGTGCAATCTATATTTCCTAAGCACAACTCGGATAGCTTACGACGAAGAGATTGTTAAACATATGTGATTACCTCGACTTGTATAGTTCACAAAGGTCGTTCATGTTCTTCGTAAATTCGAAGGTGGCTGAATTGCATACAATAAGCTAGGCTTATATGACGAACGTGTCTGGACTTAGAAAGTCCCACAATATGAAGTGTACTCGTTGAACACTTAGGTAACCGATAATTTTTTATAATAAATAATATTTGATATTATAATTATCAACTAAAATAATTATGTGTTATTTGATAAAATTAATTATTTACTTTGACCCAATTGGATTAATTAGATTAATCCAAAATCACACAAGTGCTTTGTTGTAATTTCATAAATATCTCTACCATTGGAAGATATTTTGATATTTACAAATATGTAATAATAAGTATATTTGGCTTGATTTAATTGGATTAAATCAAAGTGATAGACATTCAACTAATCCATTAATTAAACTTTGTCTTGATTTAGTTGAATTAAATCAAAGTGGTAGACAAAGGTGAATAGTCACACCTAATTATACATATTTGGAAAAATTGGATTAAGCCCACATAAAACTTGATTAGAACTTTTATTAATTGCAAATTGCATAAGTTTTCTTATAAAAGTGCAAGCTTGAGCAAGTTTTTAATCAAGGCAAAGTAAGCTAAAACAAGCATTAAGCAAAAGAAAGAAATATTAGCCTAAGTAAATTTTTTGTAGGAGAAGCTTTTAAAGTTCTCTATAACAACAAGGAGAAGAAGATTGGATCTTCATATCAAGCTTGCTAACTTTGGAAGTTCTCTACAACAATAAGGAGAAGAAGATTGGATCTTTGAATCAAGTTTTCTAGCTTTGGAAGTTCTTTATAATATTTCAATAAGGAGAACAAGATTGGATCTTAGCTACAAGATTGCTAGGTGAGTTTGATATTCTCTAGAGCTATGTATCGGAGATATTAATAAGAACGTCAAATCTGTATAGTGTATAATTTATATATGTGTCGCGACATATTCGTGATTTCTCATTCAACATTTGGAACTCCCTTTCAGAATGTACCGCTGTCATGGATTTTAAAGATCATGAAAAATACACTGAATCCTGCACATATAGACTCGGTCTAAAAAGGGAAGGGAAATCGAATCCCCTCTTTGTCTCCTGTGATTATCAATCGCAACATCAGCTATAGCTCAATATATGTTTAACTGAATATTTATCTTGAGACATACATCTGACCAGACATCAATCAAGCTCGTGTTTTCAGTAATTGAAGATTTGCCCACTGGCTGACAGCCCGATGCTTATCTAATCAGATATTTATTTGAAATATATGTCTGACTGGACATTAACCGGACTTATGATTTTTGCGATTGACAATATACATAGTCATTGACAACTATCACATGTCCGGCCGGATTTAGGGATTTTAGGGCATAACCGATTGGATTTTTTTGGTCAAAAAAAAGGCTGGCCGTATATAGGTGATGTTTGGCCCGAATTTGGTTACTCTTCTGAATTCTCTGGAATTTCTTTCCCTTCCGAGATTATACCATACAAACTTTCCAAACTTTCAAATGGTGCCCCCATACGAAACTCATCATCAGGATATGCATAAAAATATAATGTCTACAGTCAACTCTACTTTGGTAGTCTTGTACAGTGTGTGACAATGGCAAGTATAACAAATTCATGCATGCATTTTTACTTACTGGTTTGTCTGGTGCCATCAGACTTACCTGGCCTTGTGGTAATTTGTTTCATTGATAACTGGGCCTTCGAGCCCTTCGATGCTTCGATCGGTGGTGAGATATTTCGATCCTGACAGTGAAATACTTTGATCCTGACTGTGATAGTTGATAGACCCTCAAGTCCTCCGATGCTTCGACCGGTCATGAGATACTTCAATCCTAGTTGAGATGGTTGATGGAACCACAAGTCCTCTGACTCTTCGATCGAAAGTGGGATGCTTCAATACCGACTGTGATGGTTGATGGACCCTTAAGTCCCCCGATGGTTCAATTGGTTATGAGATTTTTTAAACTCCACTGCGATAGTTAATGGACCCACAAGTCCCCCGACGCTTTGATTGGTTATGAGATACTTGATCCCGACTGTGATAGTTGATAGACCCTCGGGTCTCATGATGCTTCGATCAGTTAAGAGTTACTTTGATCTCTCGGGCTTCATTCTCGGAGTTGTCTCTGACTCTTTCACTTCAGTCTGCACCTCATTCCCATAGTCGTCTGTCGCTTAGTCCATTCCAGAGGCTTTACTCCACTCCTAGATTTGTGTGATGCCTTGCCTCATGCCACCATTTGGCTCACTTGTATTACTAAACGTTTAATACTCACCCAACCATAACATCAACCATTGCTTGAAGCAATCTTCTTGTAGAAACAAATTACTTTCTCTTGTCATGTCTATTTGGACATGTATGGCTGGGTATAACAACATGTCCAGTCGGATTTTATTTCTAGACATGTCCGGCCATTCATTCTTCAAGGATCTAAAAAGGCATATTTCTCCTCATTTTGTCATCGTCACCCAAATAGCTAAAAAACCTATGCCCGACCATCCTTACCCAAAAAACATCTCTGGAAAATATTTTATTGACAATGGAATTCCCAAGACTCCCTACTCTTGTTCATGCACTTGAGGAACATATTTGACCTTCATTTCCATACTGGACCGCGTCTCCGATTGTCAGAAATCATTCAGCCTCAAGTACGGGGATCCCATCCCCACTTTCATAGCCTTGGAGGATGATGTATGCTCTTAATCTCATTCTTCCCCCTCTTCCATTCGATTTCTGTCCAACCGGACTTTCTGTGATGGCCGGGCCAAATTTATATTTGTCTGGCCGGACTTGCATTACATATCCGGCCATCATTATTTATATCCAACCTACTTTTTCCAACATCTCACACTATACATTTCATGTCCGACTAGTTATTCCAATGTTTGACTTGAATTGTTTTAAATATTCGGCATGATTCATTGCTTGTTCGGCTGAATATTATTGAACACAGAGAATGGCCGGCCATTCTACCATGTCTGTAGCCACTATTTTATTGTTGTTCAATGCTCTGCCAACTTTGATTACATCTTTTGCAACTTGAAGCTTTGTGCTTGAAGGCTAGCGATAGTCCTGCTAGCGTTAGACATTGGTATAATGAACTTTCCTCGGTTGTGCAAGCCCGTATTAGTGCCATCGGGTTTGAGCTCTTCATTTGCTGCATCTCATCGCAGGCCAAGAAACATGTTAAAAGATGGCTGCAAGTGCTGATGGAGCGCTGGATGGATACGACTTACACCTTCCATCTTCCGGTAAGGGATATGACTATTACCCCGAGAGACTTTGCATATCTGATCGGCATTCCCTGCGAGGGTTATTTACTGGAGTTCAACTGCAGCCTTTACAACTGTAACATCCCCCTCTCGAAGATGCTACCGGTAGGAGATAAGTCACCATATCACCTTTAGCCTCTAACTAACTGACTGACTAACTGATCTCTACTTCTTTTCTTATTATTTGACAATCACAAATCACACACTTACACTGGATGGCTACATGCCCAAATTAAATTAATTAAACAATCTTTGTTCTTTACAACTCAGAACATGCTATACTAAACTCTGGTAATTTCGACTCTGGCAATCTTAAGTAATGACTCTCAATGCAATTTTTACATAACTTGTAACCATTACAACATTGACTGAACCATATACCTCAGACATGACTGATGAGTGTACCCAATACCCCTGGTGACTACCGTCAGTATCCATCTTATCGATCTCGTCCTCAAAGTAGACCTGCAAATCAGAAAACACTGGAGATTTGGGGAATTAGATCGTTTGAATGACCTAGTGAGTGGACAATTTAAAACGGGAACTAAAATGATTTATGAAAAATTTATTGTTCTGAAATATAAATGATCTCAAGAAAGTTAATTTTTTCTGAAAACACTTTTTTTGTTTGAAAATAAATCACTTTTCTAGAAACTTTTCTAGAAACTTATTTCTTTATGTAAAACTTCTTTCTTTAAAACTAATTCCTATAAAACTATTTCAAAAAACTGTCATTTGGAAAAATCACATCTGGAAAACAACTGACGTATGAGGGCGTTACGTATCACCGTCCCCCCCACACGCCTAACTAGTGCCTTGGAGTTTTACGTATAACCGTCCCCCAAGTCACTAAACTATAGACATGAGCGCTAATCAATGCTATCATTTTGGCCCTGAAACTAGGATCTAGGGGAGTTACGTATCGCCATCCCCATAGTCCTGAAACTATATGTGCACATGTCTTTATATCCGTCAATTCCATAATCCATCAATTCCAAAAGTCTCTGAGATTTGGTTTTTCCCCCAATCTAAAAAAAATCATAAAAGAACTCTTATCAAAATATCAAAGAACAATAGCATTTCTCACTGATCTGAAAACAATTAAAATTATCAAAACATTTCAATAATTTTAGCCTCATATCAAAATATAACTTAGATATCATCAAATCAAATTCATATTACTTTATAAAATCAAGAAAACATTATGAAAAGAAATTATACACTCACAGATTTGGAAACTGATTGGCACTACTTTACAGTCGAAGAAAGTTGCTGTTCCTGTCGATAGTCTATAATCGATAAACTTTATTAGAACATAAGTTGTAAGATATGCTTCCGATCAAAAATAAAATATGCAATGCATGAATACTTGACCTCGCTGAGTTACTAACTTATAAGCGTGGTCTATGAATTTTTTACGGCATATGGTTTGGAGTTCCACAAGTGCGGAAGTGGAAATTTAGATTCTACTAGTCGCTAAGAATTCACTGCTCAATGCCTAATTTTGAAAATTCAGTGTAACTAATTGGGAATGAATCCGGGTCGAAATTTTAAATAAAAAAGACATTATTGTGTCTAGTTTATGAAATTTTTACGGATCTCAATTCTGATTTCAGAAACTCAACTTATAGACCGACGTTCAGGGGCTGTTCAGAAAACAAAATCGGGTGCAGAGGCAGCAGGTCACCCAACTTCAAAAATCGGTTCAGTCTCATCTTAAGTCTAAAAATTCTGAATTTTGGATATGTTACTCCCTTATGTGTCTAATTTATTCAGAATTTTACGGTTTATCATTCCAATTTAGAAACTCGACTTACAAGCAATTCTTTACGACCTATTTGGTGACCGTCGTAAACTAACTATGCCGCCTAACTTCCTCAATCTTCACCTTATCTAATATATTCAATCCAATGACCCTTTAAAATATTTTTTCCACTATAATAAATACTTTTATTACTCATCAAACTTGCTTAATTTCTTAAGTTCATCTAAGTTATATATTTTGTCGAACACTTGGCGTGCAACATGTCTATTTAAACGCCGTTACTACAACCTGTCCAAGCAAACTCAAACTAGCATCTCCCAAAGCGTAGAATACTACATATTACCATCAAACACAAAGCCAAAACCAGCTATTCTCCATTAACTCACTGTTTTTTTGGCATGCCCCTTATGTAATACTTCAAGCATATTAAGGTCTCTATAATCCACGCACATTCTTACTCTCCCATCCTTCTTTGGAATCGGCATGATATTGGCCAACTATTTTGTGTACTTGACTACTTCTAGGAACCCTATTTCTACCAGTTTCTTCACATCTTCTCTAATTTTCTCCACACATTCTGGCCTCATTCTACGAAGAATCTGTTTTATGGGTCTCATGTTCGGGATGTTAGTATCACATGTTGTGCTATACTTCTGTTGACTTCAGATATGTCTTCATAGACCCAGGAAAATACTTTTGCATATTGTCTTAATAATCTCTCTAGTTCTTTTCTCTCTCCAAGAGTAACCTCACTTGCAATTAATACATTTTTAGGGTTTTCATATGTACCAAGATTGAATACTTCTGTTTTAGTTGAATTAATGTCAAATATGCTCATGTCATATATGTCATGATGTGTGCTAAAAGAAAAAGAGTACATAAATGTACCCTGGTATTTTTTGGTAAAATAAAAAGTGTACATAAATGTCAAATATGCTCATATCATGTATCAAGTTGAATTGATGTCAGATATGCTCTTGTCATGTCATCTATGTTAATGTCAAATTTGGGTACATAAATGTTTTCATAATCTCATTCTTCAGTTGTCTTGGGGTCTTCCAGCATCAATCCTTCAAGCCAGAGCAGCTCTTCCTCACATATCTCATTTGCCATTTTTTTTCGGTTCTGTTCTGTACCATTTGGTTCCTTCATCATCGGGCTTCCTTCCCAGCCTGCCACATCGAAAAATATTTCAAAGCCAGCCACAGTGATGTCGTTGACCTTGCATGTCTTCGAAGTTCCATGATATCCAACCTTCACAAAGTAATCTATCAACTTCATCACTTTCTTCTTTGGCTTCACTTTTGTTTTGCTCGAATGGTACCCTAGTATTTTTTTAGAAGTATGCCCCATGACGTTTGGCAGCATGCTTACTCATTGGCCCTACGCCCCCAACCCGATGTTGGGCTTGACTTTCATTTTCTTCATGATCCTAGCCACTTTAGGATCTATCCATTCTTAGAAATTTACCGTTACCTAGAACCTTGTAAAAGGCCGGACTTCTAGGATGGCTACAGCATTCCCCGCTTGTTCCCCAATGGTGATGATTTCTCATTTATGTAGGAATTTGATGACTTGGTATAGTGTTGATGGTACCCTTCCGAGCTTATGGAACCACAACCTCCTTTAGAGTAAAACAAAGGTAGGTGAGATGTTCAGTACTTTAAATTCGACCTCTGATCGGTGTAATCACACGCGTATAACACAAGCGCATGTATTGTTCAAGTAGTATAAAAAGTATCGATCCCACTAGGACTTAAAACCTTTTGTTATTAATTTATGAAGTCAAATTTTTACGAGTATCTAATGGATTGGTTATTTGATTGGATGGTGACTTTAAAATTAAAACAAGTAAATGAAATTGCTTGAAAGTAGATTTCGGAAAATTCAATTTTATAAAACTATCCAGGGTTGTGAATCTTTCCAATATCATTTTTAAAGATGAAGTGGTTATCTTACGGTTGTGTAATATATTGGTTTATTAACTTGGAACACGAAATTCTGTAAAAGCCTATTCCGATGATTAGATACAAACACCCAGTGTAACCCAATTAATCATATTCCTATGTCAATTAAGTTATATGAATTTATTAAGATTAATTTCCAATTATGGCTACCCCCGCCCGACAGATATATTCTTATCCTGTAAGGAAATCTATTAAAGGGTTATCTATCCTCAAAGAAGATCGTGGGCTATTAAGTCTAAGGTCTTAAACCTAAAATTACTTTTCCAAGTTCATTTTAAGTTTACCGAATCAATATTATTAATGGCCAGTTAACAAGATGCATTAAGACTAAGACTCAATAAATAAGCATTTATAATACCCAAACCGTAATTTAACCCCTTATAAACCGGTGATATTGGACTTCATCACAACCCCAGATAACTGACTTAGTTACGACATATATTTAGGAGTAGTAAAAACTTAAATAAAATAAAAGACATGAAGTAAATTGCTGGAAATTAAATACTGAAAAGTAAATTGCTGAAAAGTAAATTGCTGAAAGTAAATAAAGTAAAAGTAAATTGCTGAAAGTAAATAAAGTAAAAGTAAATTGTTGAAAGTAAATAAAGTAAAAGTACAATAAAAGAAAATGATGGGGGTTAGCGGATCCACTTTTATTACTACTATTTTAGATATCTCCCTTAATATAATATATTAATTTCGCGTGATAATTACAAACCAGCCATATAGGCGGTATCCTGATTAAGTCAAATTAATAATTAATTACCAACCGACCAACGAGGTGGTATCCATGCTTAGTCAGGTTAAAACCAATTTATAATTAATTACAAACTGATCAATATGGCGGTATCGTCATTAAGTCAGGTTTATTATATTATAATTAAGGGAGATTAATCTAAATAGCAATAATAAAAGCTTTACCTTTTACCCCAGCAAGAGGGAGTTACCTCCTCATTGCGTAAAAGTAAATTGCGGAAAGTAAAGATTTAAAAGCAAAGAAAAGAATGTGCGAAAGTGGAAATTAATTACTGAAAGCTGTAAATAAACAAGCAATATACAATCTTCTTAGTTATTCTTAAGGAATTTCAAAGAAAAAAGTACGAATTTACAAATGAAATGGCTTGATATTTATAGGCAAAATTTTACCTCCACCAAATCCATTATTAAATGCTCCACCAAATCCATTATTAATTGCTCCACTAATTGCTATCATGTTTGGTGGGAGTTTGACTATTTTTATTATTTATTTATTTATTTATTTTCTTGCTTTGAAAATGACTTTAATAATTACACATAACACACTTACGGATGTTTCATCAATTTCAGTAATGAAACATTCAGAATTCGAAATTATTTTGTTCTTCACAGTTGTAGATCTTTGAGTCTACTTTAATATGGAACTTGAATCAGCTCAATCCAATATCGGAGTAAAATGTTATGCCTAAAATACGACAATTGTGCAAAATTGGAATTTCCGAAACTGTACTTCGTTAGAACGCCCTTTCAATTTTCCAATCTCCAAAATTAATATGTCAAGTCCAATTTTTGCCCTGATTTGACCCTCATTTCGTCCTAAATGATTTCATTGAGTACCAATATTATTTTATCTACAAAATAAACTAATGCACATCAAAATATTCATCAAACCCGAGAAACTAAACAAAATATAAGGTAAAATGGGCGATAAATATTGATATATTTTCCGCTCATCACACCACCAAACCTAATATTTTGCTAGTCCTCGAGCAAAACAACAAAATAAAATACAAGAAACATTTAAAATTAAACTAAGCCATTTTCGTAGGGATCACGATTGCATTTAGCATATGCAACAAGCCTTTAAACCCATAGGTGTCCCTAGTGTACGAGTTGTAGTCTCGTGATGGCTTACATCAATGATACCAACAAACGTTTGATAAAAGTAAAAAGATAGTAAAACTAATGCACACAAAAGCAAAAAGACAAGAGAAAAGAGAATAAATAAGTTAGTGACTAAACAGGTGAAACTTCTTATCCAAGTTAGTAGTTGTTTTTATTTCTTTCTAAATTACTGAATAAGTGAATTCTTCGATTTTTTTTACCATTCTTCATATACACAACCAAAAAAATATTAATCAACTCATTTTGCCCACAATAGTCACAAGTACAGTTGAGAATAGAGTAATATTTTTGTCCTAAATTTATATCAGAATTCACACCTTTTTTAAAGCAATGAAATAATTTTTCTGATTTTTCTCTTGATTTTTGAATTTTGTTTTTTTTTTTTAAAATTTATATACAACATCTTCCATCCATGTAACGAGCTTTGGGCTAGTGACTCCCAAACCAGTTGGCTTTAGGGCACTAGGTGTTAAGACACCCATACAGACTTAATTACTCAGATTTCTGATATAAATGTGTGTGTGTATATGTATGTATGTATATATATTTGCAACATCTTCGATCCATGTAACGAGTGTTGGGCCAGTGACTCCCAACCAGTTGGTTTTAGGGCACTAGGTGTTAAAACACCCTTACAGACTTAATAACTCTGACGTTTTTTTTATCCCATCGCTTTTTTAGGTGCTTCCTCAATTTAAACTAGAACACTGAATATTACAAACTTTTCAATTAAATCTCATGTCCGTATGTTACCATGCATATTGATAATATCTGTCAACTAAGCATATGAAGATCCATTTTAGTTAGTTTTATGGAGAATTCACAAATAAAATAATTCAAAAGGAAATAACAAAAATTAACCTGTTTCGAAATAGGTTGAGATACGTCTCAGGAGTGTAAATTCATTACTCGGCTATCTCTTACACCAATTTCACATGATTAATCAAATTAAAAACACAAATAAAAACAAAATATTTTCTTGATTTTTGTAAAATTTTTTAATTTTGTTTTTTGAATTTTTCGAAAAATTTAGGACTAAAAATAAAAACAAGAAAATAACAAGATACTAGTCAAATATTCCACACCCCCAAACCTAAATGAGACATTGTCCCGAATGTCTTAAAAAGTAGAAGTTGAGTTTAGAAGATAGTATCTGGTTAGCTGAAATTCTACATTAAGAAAGAAAATTAAAGGTTAAGATCCAGATTTATCCGACGCTTCTTACCATTATCATCATCAGACCATTTTATCTTGGAAAGGATAGGGTCAATTTGTGGTTCAAAGGCTAAGATTTGGTCAATTAAATCTGGGGCAGTCCTGGCAGTGAAAATGAGTTCTTTTAAAGGTTTTGAAACGAATCTATTTCTCCGGGCATCATCAAGAAATACACAAAGAAAATCATAAAATCCATCAGCATTAAATAGTCCAAGCGATTTCTGGTGTATGTTCAGGTTCGCCCAAGATAGTACTGTAAAAATCTCCTCCATTGTGCCCAAGCCACATGGCAAAACAATAAAAGCATCAGCACGGTTAATCATTTCTACCAGTCGTTCAGACATACCTGACACAATTAGTTCCTCTCCATTGGATGGTCATATCAGATTTGCTTCAGCCAAGGGTTTTGGGATGATTCCCAGAACTTGACTGCCTCATTCCTGTACGACCTTTGAAACAATCCCCATTAGTCCAAGATTGCCACCGCCATATATTAGGTGCATATTTCTTTCAGCTAAGACTCTACCCAATTCCTGTGATGTCGCTACGTATACTGGTTTAGTACCAATACTAGTACCTCAAAACACACAGATGTTTTCAACTCGTCTTCTTGAAGTGGCTTCTATTTTTATCTGGATGTCTTCAAAAGTGTAATGATGAGTTGAATTTATAACACCTGAAAAGGGTGAGTAAAAATGATAGCACTAGTATCTTCCAAAGGACGATTAATAGCAAAACAATAATTCGTGAAAGGTCAAAATGATCTAGATCCTATCGAAGAAAAGAAATCCCAATTATTAGTTAAAGACGAAGAAAATAATATTTACCAGAAAGTAACTGCTTGATTGACGTCTATGCGTCAGGGACAAACTTCCCATCCAATTTTCTTATAAATTAGCAAACATAGTCTTTTTGAGTCAGATTCCCGAGACTTAATTATTGTCTTTCTTTTCGGAATTGTGCATATAACATGCGAATTTCATGATATACATATCCACTGGGATGCATCTCAATAGTCTTAGATATGTCATCCAAAGACTCCTTACTCAAGCCATCCCTAATGAAATTAATCTTATCTTCACAGTTATCAGACACCATTCCTAAGGAACGATAATGGGTATTACATGTCATGCGAGCACATTTATAGCAAACACCCATTCTTGTAGCTCTTCTCTTTTTAACATAGGTGCTTCTGCCTAAACCAGGCAGATGTAACATAAAAGAGTCAGAAGACTCACCTGACAATCGGACCCGTGCTTCAATAATCCAACAAATTTCATTAGGAATACCTTTGATCATCAGTAGTCTCATTCGTTCCAAGCGAGCATTGTAGACTTTCATCAGAGAATTTTGAGGGAGAAAAGGAAATTGCTTGTGAAGATTTATGAGAACTTCTTCCATCCTAAAATACTTAACCTGCAAAAACTAAACACACAAAAATAAAACACACCAAATCACAATATATACACAAATTGCATGGGTTGCCTCCCAGCTAGCGCTAAGTTTAACGTCGCCAGCTAGACATGACTGCCTGAACGTTAGGCTGGATCTGAAAGTGTGACACTTTCTTTTTGTCACTCAATTGATTCTCCCATGTAGTGCTTGACACGTTTGTTTTTAACCTCGAATGTTTTGTTGGAGTTGGGATCATGTAACTCAACGGCTCTATCTGGTAAAACCTTGGTGATTAGGAATGGACCTGACCACCGAGATTTTAGCTTTCATGGGAAGAGTTTCACCCTTGATTTGTTTAACAATACCTTCTGCCATGGTTCCAGTTGTATGCACACTAACTTCTCATCATGTCTTTTCCTGGCCGTTTCTTTTTACAATTTGGAATTCTCTAAAGGCTGTATGTGAAATTCCTCCAATTCTTTGAACTGGTGGAACTGTTTCTTTTCTGTTGCTTGTAGTGCAAGAATAGGCTTCTTTAGTATGCAGTACGCTTTATCTTCAGGCTCCAAAGACACTTTGTCAGTAGAACTTTGCATTGCATTAGACATCTGGATGGTACTATGTATCACATCAAGTCTGAAACATTCCTCATTCTTTTCGTCAGCCGGGAAATTCATGGCTTTGAAAACATTAAATGTTACTTCTTGGTCTTGTACCCTCATGGTTATTTCTCATTTTTATACATCAATAATAGTTCGACCGGTAGCCAAGAATGGTCTCCCGAGGATTTTTCAGCACGTCTTCATCTTCCTTCATATCAAAGACAATAAAATCTGTTGGGAAAATGAATTTGTCATCTTTGACCAGCACATCATCAACTACACCTCTCGGAAATATGAGCGTTCTATCAACAAGTTGTAGAGAGACTGCGGTGGGCATTGTTTCTCCAATCTGCATTTTCCTGTAAATAGAAAAAGGCATCACGTTAACACTTGCACCTAAATCGCACAAAGCCTTACCGAAGTCATGTTCTCATATGGTTCAAGAAACAGTGAAACTGCCAGGATCTTTCAATTTTGAGGGAAGCTTCCTCTGAATGATAGCGCTGTATTCTTCTGATAATGCTACTGTCTCGTAATCTCCCAATCTCCATTTTTGTGAAAGAATATCTTTCATGAATTTGACATAGCTGGGCATTTTTTCCAACGCTTCTGCAAATGGAATGTTGATATGCAGCTTTTTGAAGATCTCCAGGAATCGAGAAAACTACTTGACTAGTTTATTCTTCTGGAGACGCTGTGGAAAATGTGGAGGTATAGTGATTCTTTCTTGATTTGTTTCCTTTGCTTGTTTTTCCTCCATCTGTGGAACTGCATCGCTGCTTTCTTTTGGAACTTCCTCAACAGTTATCTTAACTCCCACATTTTTGTTAATTTCCGTACCGCTTTTTAAAATGATGGCATGACATTGTTCCTTCCCATGTTCCTCGGATTTGGTTCAGTGTTGCTAGGAAGGTTACCTGGCTGTCTGTAACTCTGAGCATTGGCCAGTTGTCCAATTTGATTCTCCAGTGCTTTAATAGAAGCATATTGACTTTGAATTAATGCTGCTTCGGATTGAAACAAAGCATCATACCTAGCTGCTTGAGAGTCATGTTTTGCTTCTATCTTTTTCAAGTGGGTCAACACTTCTGTTATTCCTGATTCTTTGTCAAACTCTTGGTCTTTGTTTTACTGTTGGAATCCGGGTGGTGGATTGTTCATTTGCCCTGAATTATTGTTCCATGCGAAATTGGAATGATTCCTCCACCTTGGGTTATAGGTGTTGGAATATGGATTGTTCATCTGTCTATTGAAATTATTGACATAATTCACCGACTCTTTATGTTGGTGTGGTTCTAGTGCTCCTCCATATGGTGAACTTATGGATCCAGTATTAACTTGCATGCTGAGAGTTTCCAGGTATTTACACATCTGATCCAAGTTAGTATTCACTGCTGAGTTGGCTCCAACTTCATATATTCCTGCAATTCTCTGGATCATGCTTCTTTCTGTTGGCCACAATGAATTATTGTTAGCCATTTCTTCGATTAAGTCCCAGGCTTGATATTCTCCTTTTGCCATCAAAGCTCCTCCAGCAACAACATCAATTGTGGTTCTCATTAGTCCAGAAAGTCCATTATAGAAAGTTTGGACTTGAAGCCACTTTGGAATCTCATGATGAGGACATTTTTGGAGCAAATCTTTGAATCTTTCCCAAGCTTCGTAAAGGGATTCTGAATCTTGTTGCACGAAGGATGTGATGTCATTTCTCAACTTTACTGTTCTGGCTGGTGGAAAGTACTTTGCAAGGAATTTAGTGGCTATAGTGTTCCAAGTTGTGATGGAACCTGCTGGTAGTGAATGTAGCCAAGCTTTTGCTCTGTCTTTCAAAGAATATGGAAAAACTCGCAGTCTCATTGCTTCTTCAGCTGCTCGATTGTAATTGAAAGTACTGTAAACTTCCAGGAAGTTGCTGATATGGGCATTAGGATCTTCAATTGCATTCCCTCCAAACTGAACTAACTGCTGAATCATCTGAATGCATGTTTTGATGTCACACGCATTTGCTGGTAATAGAGGAAGTACAATACAAGAAATGAAGCCGTCAACCACCGGAATGGTTCTGTCTCGAATGGGAATTGGTGGTGCAACTTCCAACGGTTCAGGTTCCATATTAACGATTACTTCTTGTCCTTCTCACTTTTCCCTTCTTAATTGTCTGATGGTTCTTTCAATTTATGGGTCAATCGGTCAAATTTCAAAGCTTTTGGTTTGTCTTATGTAGTGTCTGAGAACCTGAAACACAAGAAAACAGAAATAAAAAGTAAAAAGAAAATTAGATACAAGTAAAGGTATCTTACACAAAAATTAATAGTGAAAGATAAATAAGTCCACGACAACGGCGCCAAAAACTTGACCGGCATAATCACACGCGTATAACGCAAGCGCATGTATCGTTCAAGTAGTATAAAAAGTATCGATCCCACGAAGACTTAAGACCTTTTGTTATTAATTTATGAAGTCAAATTTTTACGAGTATCTAATGGATTGGTTATTTGATTGGATGATGACTTTAAACTTAAAACAAGTAAATGAAATTGTTTGAAAGTAGATTTAGGAAAATTCAATTTTATAAAACTATCCAGGGTTGTGAATCTTTCCAATATCATTTCTAAAGATGAAGTGGTTATCTTACGGTTGTGTAATATATTGGTTTATTAACCTGGAACACGAAATTATGTAAAAGCCTCTTCCGATGGTCAGATACAAACACCCAGTGTAACCCAATTAATCATATTCCTATGCCAATTAAGTTATCTGAATTTATTAAGATTAAGTTCCAATTATGGCTACCCCCGCCCGGCATGTATATTCCTATCATGTAAGGAAATCTATTAAAGGGTTATATATCCTCAAGGAAGATCGTGGGCTATTAAGTCTAAGGTCTTAAACCTAAAATCCCTTTTCCAAGTTCATTTTAAGTTTACCGAATTAATCTTATTAATGGCCAGTTAACAAGATGCATTAAGACTAAGGCTCACTAAATAATCTTTTATATTACCCAAACCGTAATTAACCCCTTATAAACCGGTGATATTGGACTTCATCACAACCCCAGATAACTGACTTAGTTACGACACATATTTTGGAGTAGTAAAAACCTAAATAAAATAAAAGACATAAAGTAAATACTGAAAAGTAAATTGCTGAAAAGTAAATTGCTGAAAGTAAATAAAGTAAAACTAAATTGCTAAAAGTAAATAAAGTAATAGTAAATTGCTGAAAGTAAATAAAGTGAAAGTAAATTGCTGAAAGTAAATAAAGTAAAAGTAAATTGCTGAAAGTAAATAAAGTAAAAGTAAATTTCTGAAAGTAGATAAAGTAAAAGTACAATAAAAGAAAATACTGGGGTTAAAGGATCCACTTTTATTACTAATATTTTAGATATCTCCCTTAATATAATATATTAACTTTGCGTGATAATTACTAATTAGCCATATAGGTGGTATCCTGATTAAGTCAAATTAATAATTAATTACCAACCGACCAACCAGGCGGTATCCATGCTTAGTCAGGTTAAAACTAATTTATAATTAATTACCAACCGACCACTATGGCGGTATCCTCATTAAGTCAGGTTTATTATATTATAATTAAGGGAGATTAATCTAAATAGCAATAATAAAGCTTTACCTTTTACCCCAACAAGGGGGAGTTACCTCCTCATTCCGTAAAGTAAATTGCGGAAAGTAAAGACTTAAAAGTAAAGAAAAGAAAGTGCGAAAGTGGAAATTAATTACTGAAAGCTGTAAATAAATAAGCAAGATACAATCTTCTTAGTTATTCTTAAGGAATTTCAAAAAAGAAATTATGATTTTACAAATGAAATGGCTTGGTATTTATAGGCAAAATTTTGCCTCCACCAAATCCATTATTAATTACTCCACTAATTGCTCCTCTAATTGCTATCATGTTTGGTGGGAGTTTGACTATTTTTATTTTTTATTTATTTATTAATTTTCTTACTTTGAAAATGACTTTAATAATTACTAATAACACACTTACGGATGTTTCATCAATTTCGGTCATGAAACATTCAGAATTCAAAATTATCTTGTTCTTTAAAGTTGTAGATATTTGCGTCTTCTTTAATCTGGAACTTGAATCATCTCAATCCAATATTGGAGTAAAAAGTTATGCCCCAAATACGACAATTATGCAAAACTGGAATTTCCGAAACTGTACTTCGTTAAAACGCCATTTCAAGTTTCCAATCTCCAAAATTAATATGTCAAGTACAATATTTGCCCTTATTTGACCCACATTTCATCCGAAATGATTCAATTGAGTCCCAATATTATTTTATCTGCAAAATAAACTAAAATACATCAAAACATTCATCAAACCTGAGAAACTAAACAAAATATTAAGTAAAAGGGGCGATAAATATTGATATATTTTTCGCTCATCAACCTCATCTTCAATTAGGCCTACCTTGACCATAGCGTTAAAAGTTCCCTTTACTATGCATTTGCTATCATCATAAGCCTTGATTGTCATATCAGAGGGGATTAGTTGCTCCGATCAGATACCAAGCTTCGATATTATTTTCAGTGGGCAAACAATGATAGAGGATCTGTCATCCACCATTACACGATAGTTTCTTTTGCCCCTCACTCTGGTCTTGATGAACAGTGGGCGATTATGATTTTGGCTTTCCATCACCAGCTCTTCCTTAGAGAAGGTGATGACTTATTTACTTTCTTTTTGAATATATCCGATAACCACAATTGGATCCGTGTCGGCTGATACTATTGTTTTCCCCAAAGCTCCTACCATGGCCCTTCTGTGCTGTTAGGAGGAGAATAACAATTCCCATATGCTGATTTGTGCTCGTGTAATCTTCAATTGTCGGAGCACAACATATTCTCTGACTTTCACTTCACTTTCATTTTATTTTTCTTTTTCCTCCGTCTATTCCTTCTGTTGAGTGGAATCACTATAGAATCGGCCACTGCTGTTCATCCTATTGACCTCGTCTTCATCATTGCTAGAGAAGTCTTCCTAAAATCTAAAACATTCTCCATCCTCGCTATCGCTATTGTCCTATATTCACATGATATGAGTCTATTGGTTAAAGGTTAGTTAGACATGTTCTTCAGCTAGGCCTAAGTTTATCATGAATGTTGGTGGTGGAATGGAAATGTGGTTAGGTAGGGGGTTTTTGTTGGCATTGGGTTGGCTTCTCTTATAGTTAGGGAATTTTCTGACTGTCTATGAGGTCATGGATTTCATATTTCAGATGGGTGCAGTTGTCAGTGTCATGAAATATCTGTTGGTGGAAGTGGCAGTATTGGTTCAGGTTAAAGTGGTGAGGTATTGGGTTTGGTAAGGGTTTGGTTTCAAAGGGTTTCAGTAGGCCTTGTATTGGAAACTTTTTGAATACCTTTGATAGAGATCTGCCAAGGTTTGAGAATCTCATATTTTTTATGGCAGTGATTTTAGCGGGGTTGGCTTTCGTTCTAAAGGGTGTCCTCTTGTGGTTCTTTGACTTTGATGGTAAATTATCCGATTTTAGATTATTCCTCTTCGATATCCATGACAGTTTCTCGCAACCGTTAAAATTTTGAAAATCATGAAATTCATAATTCTCAACTTTTGTAATAGGAGGGCTTGGTGCCCTTGACAATCATTTTTATTTCGTCATTTACTGGGGGTATTTTCAAAAGCTGGCTTCTCTAGTAGTCAACATACTTCTTGAAGCTCTTCTTTTGCTTCTGCTTGGTGTTTTCTAAGTCATGAAATGACACATCGATCTCCATGCCCATGAGATATTGGTTTAAAAAGGCTTTCGCCAAAGCCTTCTAATCATTATTTACTTTCTTTTCTAAACTATGGTACCATACATAGGTGCCCATTCAAGTGAAATGTCGAACATTTTCTGAAATTGGCACTTGGATAGGCAGGTCAAACTCATCAGTGACACATATTAACCGAGATGAACTCTTAAATCCTTGTTCCTATTGAACTTTATCATGTATAGCATTCTAAATTGTGAAGGAAGATGTTCCTTAAATGTCATCGCATCATAATCTATAAGGTTTTCATTTTTACCCTTTAACTTATGGGTCACTGACTCCATTTGTTCCTTCTGCCTTTGAAGTTTAGCTTGGGAGTTGGCCATATGATATATGCGATCTACCCTAGGTGATCGGCTTTGGCCAAAATCTTAAGAATCGTGACTTATTCACATGGATACCTAAACCCCTTATGGTACACATATGGGCTGAAAGATCCTATCTTGATACGCATATGATTAAAAAGTGCATCGGTTCACACCCAACGAACATCTAACGGTCAGACTATGAAAGGTCTCTGATATATATGACATCAAAGTAAGGAGGATCACACACAAAATCAATGTTATCCTATAGTTAAGGGATGACATATGCTATTGGACTCGAGGAGATTCCTATTGACAGTGGTGTGTACTTCCAACTGTTAGGAATAATCTGTGATTCATTCTGTATTCACTCCAATAAATACGCACATGTCTATACGAGCTTCCCAAGCTCATGATACATCGGGTTAAACCATTGGAACTCCAATTCCAATATACGACATGTGCTAGTCTTCTAGGTTATAAGAATTCAACTGTATTCTAAAACCAATGACTAGGAATATTTACTTTAAGAATAGTTTATAATAGTAATACTATCACAATGTCGGACCACCCAGTGTCCAATATTACTACATGACTATTCTAAGGTCGATGCCATTCTTAGTATATTTATATCAATCTAATATGCATAATGACATTACCATTAATAAGGTTTGAAATGAAATATAGTTATTTTAATAATAAATAATAAAATATAATGTACAATACATTATTTGAATTGACGCTCCAATCACCAACGCCAATATATGCATCACCGGCCTGACTTCAGAGAAGCTTGGCCAGACATTCTTTAGGGCATGTATATCTGACCATACATATTACATGTCTGGCTGGATATGTTTTATATACTAGAAAGCCTGAAACTACAACATCATATGCATTTAACAGAAATAAAAATAATAACATAACAGTAAATGAATGACTCATAAAATAGATCAATTATAAAGAAAGACTATAATATAAACATGATAGAATACATGCCTCGCTGGTCTGGCTTCATGGAAGCTTGGCCAGACGTTCTTTAAGAAATTAAGGTTTGGCTGGACTTAGAGTAAGTCTCGCTAGATATACTGGTAAATGAGGAAGTCATGAAGAGCATACATAACTATCAATACTAATAAAATAGTAATGGCATAGTGACAACAATAAGACTATAAAGTAGAAAAAACAAGGATAAGGCTATAAATGAATAGTTGCGTATCTCATCGGCTTGGTTTCGAAGAAGCTTGGCCGGATATTATTTGTATAATATATGTCTGGCCAGACTTATTGCAAGTCTGGCCGGATATGTTTCGCAAGCTAGAGAGTCAGGAAATCATAGAATCATGCACATATAACAGTTATAATAAATTATAAATAAATATAACAGTAATAATAAAACCAAAAGTAAACGATATTTGTAAAACATGCCTTTCATATATTCATTTCCTAGTGGTACATGGAATTGTATCCCGAGTACTGACCATATTATCATCAATTTATGTATGAGTTTCTATCATATATACTAAAAGAGAAACGAATATACAGCTGGATATATTATGACTTGTGTATGTCTGGCCTGATGTAAGTCAATTCCGGTCGGATATACTGTGTAAGAACACTATTATAGAAATAAACATAAATATTAATGGTGCCCTCAAGTTGTACCTTTTAAATGTAGTTGTCTCAAAAGTCTCATCTGAAAGCTTGGGTGATTACCAGATCGCTTGCTAAAAGGGGAAACTCCACTCTCAGACTCTCTCTGTCTTTTCTCAAATTTCAGGATTTTTGAAATACACAACTGCGATCTCCAGAATTTGGTTGAAAAAAATGTCCTCTTATGAAGAGTTTGGGCACTAATTATAGTGCCCGGACTGGGATTGAAAAGAGAAGGTGAAATCGAATTCTTTTTATATCTTTAGTGATTGCTAATCTGTAACGTCAGCTATAGCTCGATATATGTCCAGTCGGATATTTATCTTAAGACATACGTCCAGTCAGATATTTATCTTGAGGCATACGTCTGGTCAGACATCAATCAAGCTCGTGATTTTAGTTATTGAAGGTCTGCATACTGGCTAATAGCTTGATGCATATCCGACCTGTGATTTATGTGATTGACAATCTAAACACTCACTGACAGCTAATATATATCCAGACGAATTTAGGGTTTTTAAGGTATATTCGGCCAAAATTTGCTTACTTTTCTGAATTCTCTGGAGTTTCATTCCATTCTGCCATTAAACCTTACAACTTTTCCAAACTTTCAAATAGTGCCCCATACGAGACTCATCATCGAACTATGCGTAAAAATGCAATGTCTACAAGAATCATCATTTTAATTCTGCCATGTCACCATCCAACTCATACCTATCACCATGATTACCTCGATGACCATAATCTTGCCAACCATCCATCGGCCTAAGCCTTGCCCTAGGAAGCCCATTGTCATACTCGACCTCTTAATCAACATCCTTAAATGCTGCATTATCAAAAATATGCTCAGCCTTAAACTCATCCATAAGAACATGCTCTCGTCTAGCGTGCCTAACAAGTATAATGAATTGACCTTAAGGAGTTTTTATATAGAGATGTTTTATCTAATATGTTTATGGAAGATTATTGTAATGATCTATGAGCTATTCTTAGAACTTGAGTATTTATTAATCGTATGTGAGAGTTATATATCTTTGAAACTGACGTATGTCATCCTTGAAAGACTACCAATGGAAGAGTTATTAGGTTACATTATAAACATATGGATATTATGAAAGACTTAAAAGAGATCACCAAACCCAAGATAAACATATGTTTAGTGAGTTTAATATTTTATTGCACAATTGACATAAATGATGACATAAATCCATGGCCATGGTCTGAGAATTCCGAGAGGGGAAATTCTCATATTATATATCATCAATTATATGCTTAACACTAAACCAATGACTGATAGAATAGATAAATTTCATAATCTAATTCATCAGTAGAATATTGACTTGGGCAGAGGATTATATCATACAAAACTGTTACGAATAGGTTCTATTTGTTCTCATTCGGGGTCATGACACAGTGTTAGGTATCACTCATAAAATTGGAATATGGTAACCACATGATGGTATTCATTAGAGGATAGGTTATAAGGATTTAATCTATAACACCCCGGTCACTGTGAAGTGATCTCGATGACCATTTTCTATAGGTGTGATGTATTATGTAACAAAAAATCACGCATGAGTGTTTTTATATTCGTGAAATCATTTTTTGAAAATCTGGTAAATATTTGCAGTCGGTTGGTAATTATTTTTCAATTGCTTCCGGATAGCCTTCGATATTTCGGTCATAACATAAGATACCAATGTTCTTTTAATGATCTTAGTACCGTCAGAAAGCTTAGATAAAGATCTACAACTTTCATGTTGAATATTTTTTCAAATTTTGAACAAAATCAAGTCAAAATGAGATTTTTTCTGACTGCACAGTGTAGTGACGTGAACAAACTTATCATTTTTGACATGTGCTAATTATAAAATAATATTTAATTCATAAACTAGCCATTGTTTGCATTTCATCTTCAGCTCATTGTCACTTAATTTCTTCAGAATTGCACATAAAAGTTTATCTCTCATCTCATGTCTAAGATTTTTCTCAATGATGAATTATTGTGTTTCTTCAAGCAAGCTCTAATTTAGTAAGTCACTAACTCTTTTTTCCATCCAATTTTCGAAATCCCTAGCATGTATACCCATTTTTCTAATTTAAAATTCATTAATCTTAGGGCTAGAAATCATATGTTTTGCATGATTTGCTTAAAATTTTGAAAATGGGTCACCATGGCCGAAAACTTGAAGAGGGATGAGAAGCTGGATTTTTATGGTTTGGTTGTATTATAATCAATATGTGTGATGATATTGTAGACAATGCATTTTTGCATGAGCCCGATGATTAGCCTCGTATGGAGGCATTACCAGAAAAGTTGTGGAAGTTACGAAAAACGAATGCCGGAAGGAAAGAAAACCTTTAAAATTAGCACCTTATTGGATTCGAACTCACTAGCAAGCCTCAGATTCGCTCAGTCAGTTTCTGTTTCAAACCTTACCTCGGCCCAAAACCCCTGAACCCATGAAAGGCCATACAGTCCATGCCCATGCCAAACACCACACAAAGCCCATGCAACACATGTCCAAGGCCCATGAAATCCACTATGTATGCCCAAAAAAAAGTAAAACCCCATGCAATTCACATGTGCAAATCCCCTCAAACCACTTTCCAATTTAACAAGATATGAAATCCCATGAATTCCACATGCTAAAATCCCCTCAAATCACTTTCCAATTTAGTGATATTTTGGGGATCCCATCCAATTTAACAAGAGATTGTATCCCAAAATTAGATATTCCCCCAAATCAATGTGATTTATTTCCATGATTTGGAGATCCATGTCATTATAAAAAGGAGCAATCACCAAACTTGAAAGAGGGGCTCTCTTTTTGACCTTAGGCATGAACAATCACATAAAAAACCCTAAGCTTCTCTTCTTAATCTTCTAAGTTAGACGGCAATAACAACAAAAAAAAACCTAGCCACCACCGAAACAAAACCCTAGTAACCATCGAAACAACACACAAAAAATACCCCATCACCGAGAAACAACACACAAACAAAATATCCCAAAATCGTGAGCCAGAAAACCAACAAACAACCGTGAAAAAAAAAAAAAACCACAAAAAAATCACCAAAAACCGCAAAACAGCCCCCAAATCACTGAAGAAAACAATCCAAAAAACCGAAGAATACAACAAAAAAAAACAAAAAAACATGAACCAGTGAGCAAACCAAACCACCGAAACAGTGACAAAAAATAACCCAAAAACAACCAAACCAGAAGCTGAATCAGCAGCCCCAAAACCATGAAAACATCAACTAAAACAACAGCTAAAATAGCAGCCCAAAAACAACCAAAATAGCAGCCAAAAAAACAACCAAAACATCAATAAAAAATAGCAGCAAAAAACAGCAAAAATAGCGGCCCAAAGATAACCAAAACAGTAGCCTAAAAATAGCAAACAATAGCCAAGAAAATAGTGAGCAGAAACAGCAAAATAGCAACCAAAAAAATAACAAACAGCAAGCAGAAACAGCGAACCAGCGATCCTTCCGGTAACGACCTAACGCACTTCCGAGAAAACAACTTAAAAGGTAAGACCTGAGGGCACCCTTTACCATATTTATTTTATAGTTCTGGACGCTGCATGCCTGGCTAAACGTGAAATACGTCCAGCTAGGTATGCGAAGTCCTATATTAAAAACAACCAAATTTCTGGTCACATTTTTCTTTCTTTGGCATTCCGTTATTTATCTTTTTATTTATTTATTCACCTTCATTGTTATTATATTATTTCGCATTTATTTTGCTATTTAGCTTTTTCTCTATTTACTTTTATTGTTATTTTTATTCATCACCTTTTTTTGTGTCCGTTTACATTGCATTGATGGTTATGTGTGTTATTATCCCTTGCGGTATATCGGATGGAAACCCAGAAATAAATTTCGTAGCTGAATTCGAATGGACGGTAGTGAGGTCTGTACTTGGAATACAACTCCACGTACCACCCGGGAAATATTCATACCTGCGTGATTAACCCCCCCTTTTATTTACTATTTATTTATTGACGTTTTTCCCGCTTTCGATTGATTTTCGTTATTGCATCTCATATTTCTTAATCTAATTTGTTTTATTTATATTAATGTTTATGGGTGTACAAATTTGTGTGTTTATTTGAATTATCTTGCATGAACTGCATAAGACTTGGCTATACCATTGTGTGAACCCGTTTATTATATTGGCATAAGTAAGGGACCATTCTGAACCCAACGGTTTGAGGTCTTCCCTTACGAGGGGTGAGTGCGGCCTTAAATCTTTTCCTAGTTCACACGGGGTGGCGACTCCTTTATTCTCATATTTAGTCCCCCGCGGGCTACTCCGTACTCTCTACGGGCTGTGAGCCCAACAGTGTCATGGTCGCCGTGCATCTTAGGCATAGCGGTAAACCCCACATCACTCCTACAGATGGCGACTACACTAGGGAAAGAGAATCGACCCTGAAACAATGCCTTGTAGTGTCCGTGGCTTTGGCTTTGGTTAACCAAGTCTCATATATTTTGCATACCTTGTTTACCCCGATGGCGTCATGTATCGTGAAGTCGCTTTCACTCAAGGCGGCATATCGTTATGTGATGATAACCATCACTCGTTGGCACGTACCCTCGGGTATAAAAAAGGCGTGCTCACTTGGTCGCTCGAACCATTGAGTGGGGAGACCTAGTTGTGGGCAACCCTTTGCCAATGAGAGCCTTTATCCATACCCTTGTAAGCCCACATACGAGCCATAGTTATATATCCTATAGAAGCTACCCCCATACTTGTGTTTGGGACCATTATCATTTGGATCCATTTGGGCTTCTCGTCATAGGAAACGAACTTGTGGGCCACTTAAACTAGTACGAGTTTGTATCTTATGACGATTGGGCCAAAAGTTTTCAAAATGACGATGGGCCACCTTGTGTTTGGGCTCTCTATCATTGTATGTTATTTAGCCACCTTATCGTAAAAGTGTAAACATGTTGGGACTTTTCAATTGGGACAAGTTTACACCTCGCGATAATCTGATTGAACACTTTAAAATGATAACGGGCCAACTTGTATGAAAACCTTGATAGACTTAGAAGGTCCAAACATGATCCGAATATGCCAAATGCATGAGTCCGATATCCGCACTGGCTTTCATCCACGAATGGTACGCCTTGTTATGGCATATTTGTATACTTTTGGATATCTCCAAGTCTGTCCCCACAACCGTGATTATCGAGGGCCCAATTCGTCGTTTCTAGACAATGGCACGATCCCCGTAATAGGCTTAGTCATTCTTGTAAATGGGCAGTCTTTGTCTGTTACTGATGAAAATGGACTGAGGTAGGCAAGGTTCACCCCTGTAGTGTAGGAGAGAACGATTTTATGTACCCCACATTGGTGCATAAAGTGAGCCATACCCAGGGTAGAAATGGACTTACCACGAGTGTGGGAGGAATAAGGTCGGAAGGATATATGTTGTTTTGATCACCACATGCATCTCATGCATCACATGCATACATGCATCATACTAACCCCTTGTTTTAAAAGCCATCATAGATATCCATTGGGTTAGAAAAGAAGAAAGACTTGTCAAGAAAAGGCTAGCAACCATGGATGCGTCAGATAATGAAGGTTCCCGTATGGATCAATTGGAGACCAACATCACCAAAATTACCGAGCAACATCACCAAAATCTGACAGTGCCCCGCGCAGTGGGAATATAAATCAATGAGAATGGAAGGCGTGAGGAGCCTCCGAATAGGGTAAGCGAAGAAATCTCTATTTTTGATGATGACATGGCTGAGTATTCCACAGGAAGGATAGCCGGGTCTCAGGCAGAGCTACAGAAACTCAGAGAACAAGTAGAGTCACTTACCCGCATGATGAAGGGAAAACATGAAGATCTGTTAGACTATGATGCGATGACTTTCTAAAAACAACTGCCTCCCCAGTTTAAGATGTCTGACATGTATAAGTTCAACAGAAATAGAGATCCTAGGGTCCATCTCCGACAATATGTTTCAGTAATGAGTTTAGTAGGTTTGTCAAAGTGCCGGGTGCAGAAGTTGTTCGGGATGTCACTGGAGGGGATGCCCGTAGTATGGTATCATGGCCTGGAGAGAAAGGTCAGGGATGATTGGAGGGCATTAGCAGAGGCATTTCTGAACCAATATGTCACGGACCTAGAGATAGACTGGTCGCTCCGTGACCTAGAAAACACCAAACAGAAGCTAGAGGAGAGCTTCAAAGATTATGTGGATCGCTGGAGAGGCAAGCTCTTGAAGATGCAGACATGACCCTCGAAGAAAGACCAGATTAAGATGATCATCATGGCACCAAGCCCTCTATTTATAACAAGCTGAGAAGGATGACCTCCATGATTATTGAATTTCGACAGTTAAGAGAAAATGTCATGGATATCGAGGAAGAGGAAGTCGAGAACAGAAAGTTTTACAGCTGGAATAGAAAGCCTATTGGGGGCCTTCAGAGGCCAAGCTCGCTCATGCCGAGGACGCCGCCATCAGAAACATGCGATTCTCTAATTTTGTTAGACCTTTGTCAAGGTGTTTGAAAAGCTGAAGAGACAAGGACTCATAAAACCTTTAGAACCTAGACCACTTCCAAACCCTGTGCCACCCACCTCAACCTAACCCATACTGTCACTTCCATCAGGAAAAAGGCAACGAAACTGATAACTGTGCCCGCCTCAGGCATGAGATCCAATACCTCATTGACACCCACATGATACCTGACCCGGAAAAAGAACAACCTAACAGACACAGAAACCATCTACCAGACTACCACTCCTTCCAACCACCGACCTACATGATCAACTTCGGCCTGCGCGAAAGCTTTTTCCTCTAAACTCTCAACCACCAAGCTTCCTGCATGGGGATATGGGACAACAGTAGTGAAGATGAAACAGAGCAGGGGAGAGATTTCTGGGAAAACTTCTCGAGCAGTGACAAAGAGGAGGTTGCAAAAGAGGAAAATAAATGGGAAGAAGAACTATTGCAGTTGGAGAATCTGACGCTCGAATAAAGCAAGAAGACGGACAAAGACAAGACTACAAATTACAAAGATGTTTATTTTCCTGACTTATTTAATTATAATCTGGCATTTATTAATCATAAAGACATTGATTTTGCTTACTTGTTCGAGTCTTTTCCTATTAGTCTGCAGTATAACATGAATGACATGAGCATATTTGACATTAACTCAACGAATAAAAATGCATTTAATCCTGGTACATGTGAAAACCCCAATGAAATTTCAATTGCAAGTGAGGTTACCTCTGATGATCGGAAAGAATTAGAGAGAATAGTAATAAAATATGTAAAAGTATTCGTTTGGTCCTATGAAGACATGCCATGATGGATATGAGTATTGCCCAGCACATGATACCAAATTATCCAAACATGAGACCAGTAAAACAGAAGCTCCGAAGAATGAGGCCAGAATGGGCCGAAAAGGTTAGAGAAGAAGTCAAGAAGTAGATGAAAGTAGACCCTGAAAAGATCAAGGCAATTACCAAGCCAATCCATCTTCAAGCTATTGAGGAAGGACTAGCATGTGGATAATGTTATGCAACCCAATGAGATGACTTGGTTAAACCGCCCGTCTTGAGAAATGCAATAATGTTAAACCGCCCGTCTTGAGACCCCAAGGCCGGGTAAACCCTTGGTGTTGTATTTGGCCATAAAACCCGAAGCGGCGGGGGCGATGAGGGTATAGGCAGATGAGACAGGGGTGGAACATGCAGTCCACTACCTCAGTAAGAAGATGCTTCTATATGAAGCCCGCTATCAAGAGGTGAAAAAAAAGTAAAAAAAAAAAAAGAAGAAAAAAAAAGAGAAAAAAAAGAAAGGAAGTTAGAGCTTTTCTCGGGAAAATCCAGTATATCAGTCGATTCATTGCCAAGCTAACATCAGTATGTGAGCCCATCTTCAAGCTATTGAGGAAGGACTAGCTTGTGGAGTGGAATATTCAATGTCAAGAAGTTTTTGACAAAATCAAAGAATACTTGGATAAACAGCTCGTCTTGAAACCCCCAGGCCGGGCAAACCCTTGGTGTTTTATTTGGCCATAGAACCCGAAACGCTGGGGTGATGATGGTGAAGTGGTGTTACCAGTGGGAATAGAGATACAATCAACGCGGGTACTAGCAGAGGCAGAATTGCTTGAGCAGGAATGGGGCTCGCAGAGGTTCGAACGACTAGCATTACTAGATGAGAAATGATAAAGGCCTTGTACCACATATAGCTATGCCAGAAAAGGTTGGTCAGGCCGTTCAACAAGATATGCATCCCACCAAGATCAGAGAATTTGATCTAGTGCTCAATCGGTCGAAGCCACTGATAATGGGAAAGTTCAGGCCCAATTATGAATGACCCTATCAAGTCAAAAGAGTGATGGGGAATGAGGCAGTGAGACTGTCAGATTTGGAAGGGAACGAGTTCACCGAACCCATGAACGTTGATAGGCTGAAACAATACTTTACATAAAAAAAGAGATAAAAAACAAAAAAAAGGCTCATTGGGTTGAAAATTCGCAAAGGACAGCCCAAGCAAAAAACGAGCATGCGTGAGCAAGAAAATGGCTAATCGAAAACTCGTGAGGAATAGTTAGTGACAGTGGCACCCTTGCAATGCAGTTTATTTCCTACATATGTACTAAGAAGTAATGCAAATGTCTTTATTGAAAGAAATGTTCAAGATGTTCATAGATTGCATAAATTCTAGCTAACCGGGAAAGATTAGAGTCAAGTGATTACAAATCACATCTTTTGTATTCTTAGATGCTGGACCAAGGTTAGGAGATCTAGGAGAAGAACTACAAGAATGGAGAGGAACCTCGGAATGAGGATGAGCGAAGAGCCTCGAGAATGATGACAGATCTGAAAAAAAAAAGAAATTTTTTTTAGCTTGCTGAGTTGAAAACCTGAAAAGGTGACTCAGGCAAGATTGAGCAATCCGCTAAGTTGAAAATCTGAAAGGACAGCTTAGGCAAAAGATAGAAAGGACCTGCAACTCAATGAACGAAACACAAGGCAATACCTTTTCCGCATCCTCAGGATAGCAAAGAAAAGCTTCGGGAATCAGAAGATATGATTCTCAATATCCGAGAAGGGTAGTAAGAGAAAAATACAAGCCGAGAATGGCAGTAAACTCCTTAGGGAAATGACATATTTCGAAATCTGTTAATCCAAAGACAAGATTTTCAGTATCCCAAAAGAATGAGGCCGCTTTCATGAAGGCGTAATCAACGAGATCCTGAGCCATGAGACCAAAGAGAATTGAACAATCACCAGAGGAGAATTGACCGGAGGAAACTGTAAGCAGGCCAATGGGGCGCCCAAAGCTTTTTATAGGCAAAGGGAACCACATGCCAAAAGGATTCCTAAAGGAGTGAAGAAAACCCTCTAGCACAAGGAATGCCTAACCGAAGATGACATCAAGCCAATAGGACAAAGAAAACCCATCGGAATAGGGAATGCATCCATGCATACATGTTGCATACACACAATTTTTGTTTTGTATTCGCATGTTTTGAGGAAAATACGGCGATGACAAGTAACTCCAAAAATGGAGAGGAATAGAGGAACCTCAGAATGAATCCTAGGGTCGAGGCCCACATTATCAACAGTTTTGGGAATGAATTCCAGGGTCGAGGCCCACATTATCGACTGTTCAGAAATGAATCCTGGGTCGAGGCCCACATTATCGATAGTTTTGGGAATGAATCCCAGGGTTGAGGCCCATGTCATCAATAATTTGGGAATGAATCCCAGAGGTTGAAGTACCTCGTCATCATAGAAAAACTCCCAAAGATCGAAGCATCTCACACTTGGAATAGACTCGGGAATGAATCCCAGAGGTCGAAGCGCCTCAGAGAACGAATCATCTTACACTAGGAACGGTTCGGGAATGAACCATCTCACACCCAGGAATGGATTCGAGAATGAATCCCCGAGGTCGAAGTACCTCAAAGATCGAAGCATCTCACACTAGGAACGGTTCAGGAATGAACCATCTCACACCCAAGAATGGATTCGGGAATGAATTTATGAGGTCGAAGTGCCTCAGAGATCGAAGTATCTCACATTAGGAACGGTTCGGGAATGAATTATCTCACACCCAGGAATGGATTCGGGAATGAATCCCCGAGGTCGAAGCGCCTCAGAGATCGAAGCATCTCACACTAGGAATGGTTCGGGAATGAACCATCTCACACCTAGGAATGGATTCGGGAATGAATCCCTGAGGCCGAAGTGCCTTAGAGATCGAAGAATCTCACACCAGGAACGGTTCGGGAATGAACCATCTCACACTTGGAATGGATTCGGGAATGAATCCCAGTGATCGAAGAATCTCACACTAGGAACGGTTCAGGAATGAACCATCTCACACCCAGCATGGTTTGGGAATGAAGCCCAGGGGTCGAAGCACCTCGCTGTCAATTCGGGAATAAATCCTAGAGATCGAAGTATCTCGCAGGGATGAAGCCTAGGGGTCGAAATACCTCACCGTCAATTCGAGAATAAATCCTAGAGATCGAAGCATCTCGCAGGGATAAAACCCAGAGGTTGAAGCACCTCGCCATAAACTCAATTCAGTTCAGGAATGAAGCCCAGAGATCGAATCATCTCACACCTAGCATGGTTCGGGAATGAAGCCCAGGGGTCGAAGCACCTCGCCATCAACTCAACTCAGTTCGGGAAGAAATCCTAGAGATCAGAGCATCTCATAAAAGCAATGAAAAAATATGTAAGTTCGGCAATGGTCGATGAACCAGGTAAGCAAAAATGCATGCATATATTTGATAGGGTTGTCACTGTCACACACTGCACAAGCCCTATCAAAGTGGGGGCGAATGTAGACATTGCATTTTTGCATGAGCTTGAAGATGAGCCTCGTATGGAGGCACTGCTTGAAAAGTTGCATAAGTTTGAAAAATGAATGCCGGAAGGAAAAAAAAACCTCCAAAATTAGCACCATATCGAATTCGAACTCACTAGCCAGCTTTGATTCGCTTAGTCAGTTTCTGTTTCAAACCTTAGCCTCGGCCCAAAACCTCTACAACCCATGAAAGCCCATACAATCCATGCCCACTCCAAACACCACACAAAACCCATGCATCACATACCCAAGACACATGAAATCTACTATGCACTGACTGGTGCGTAATCACACGCGTATAATGCAAGCGCACGTATAATTTAAGTAGTATAAAAAGTATCGATCCTAGGAGGACTTAAAACCTTTTGTTATCAATTTATGAAGTTAAATATTTACAAGTATCTAATTGATTGATTTTTTGATTGGGTGGTGACTTTAAAACTTAAAACAAGTAAATAAAATTTCTTAAAAGTAAATTGATGAAAATTCAAATTTATAAAACTATCCAGGGTTGTGAATCCTTCAAATATCTTTTTAAAAGATGAAGTGGTTATTTTACGTTTGTGTAATATATTGGTTTATTAACCTAGAACACGAAATTATGTAAAAGCCTCTTCCGATGGTCAAATACAAATACCCAGTATAACCCAATTAATCATATTCCTATGTTAACCAAGTTATCTGAATTCATTAAGATTAAGTTCCAATTATGGCTACCCCTGCCCGACATGTATATTCTTATACTGTAAGGAAATCTATTAAAGGGTTATCTATCCTCAATGAAGATCATGAGCTATTGAGTGTAAGGTCTTTAACCTAAAATATCTTTTCCAAGTTCATTTTAAGTTTACCAGTTCAATTTTATTAATGGCATTTAATAAAAAGTATTAGGATTAAGGCTCAATAAATAAACATTTATATTACCCAAACTATAATTTAACCCCTTATAAACCGGTGATATTGGATTTCATCACAACCCCAGATAACTGGCTTAGTTACGACACATATTTACGGTTAGTAAAAACTTAAATAAAATAAAAGACATAAAGTAAAGTGCTGAAAAGTAAATTGCGGAAGATTAAATGCTGAAAAGTAAATGCTGAAAGTAAATTGCTGAAAAGTAAATAAAGTAAAAGTACAATAAAAGAAAATATTGAGGTAAAATGATGCACTTTTATTACTTCTATTTTAGATATCTCCCTTCATATAATATATTAACTTTGCATGATAATTACCAACCAGCCATATAGGCGGTATCCAGATTAAGTGAAATTAATAATTAATTACCAACCGACCAATCAGGCGGTATCCAGTTTAGTCAGGTTAAAACCAATTTAAATAATTACCAACCGACCAATATGGCGGTATCCTCGTTAAGTCAGGTTTTAACTAGTTTATATATTATAATTAAGGGAGATTAATCTAATTATTAGTAATAAAAGTTTTACCTTTTACCCCAGTAAGGGGGAGTTACCTCCTTATTACTTAAAAGTAAAAACTGAAAATTTAAGAAAGAAAAGTATTGTGCGTAAAAGTAAATTGCAGAAAGTAAAAACTGAAAAGTAAAGAAAAGAAAGTGCGAAGGCTGAAATTAATTACTGAAAGCTGTAAATAAACAAACAAGATACAATCTTCTTAGTATTCTTAAGGAATTCCTTAGAAGAAAGTATGAATTTACAAATGAAATGGCTTGGTATTTATAGGTAAAATTTTGCCTCCATCAAATCATCCATCAAATGCTCCACCAAATCCATTATTAATTGCTCCAATAATTACTCCACCAAATCCATTATTAATTTCTTCAATAATTGCTATCCTGTTTGGTGGTGATTTGATAATTTTTTATTTTATTTATTAATTTAAATTTTGCTTTGAAAATGACTTTAATAATTAAACATAACACACTTACGGATGTTTTTATCAATTTCGGTCTTGAAATCTTCAGAATTCGAAATTATTTTATCTTTAAAAGTTGTAGATATTTGAGTCTTCTTTAATCTAGAACTTGAATCCGCTCAATCCGATATCGGAGTAAAGATGTATGCCCAAAATACGACAGATGCGTAAAATTGGAATTTCCAAAACTGCACTTTGTTAAAACGCCCTTTAAAGTTTCCAATCTCCAAAATTAATATGTCAAGTCCAATATTTGCCCTCATTTGACTCTAATTTCGTCCTAAATGAGTTCATTGAATCCCAATATTTTATTTATCTGCAATAAACTAAAACACATCAAAACGTTCATCAAACCCGAGAAACTAAACAAAATATTAAGTAAAAGGGGCGGTAAATATTGATATATTTTCCGCTTATCACACCCCCAAACCTAACATTTTTTAGTCCTCGAGCAAAACAATAAAATACAAGAAACAATTAAAATTAAACTAAGCCACTTTCGTAGTGATCACGATTGCATTTAGCGTATGCAACAAGCCTTTAAACCCCTAGGTTTCCCTAGTGGACGAGTTGTAGTCTCGTGAGGGCTTACAACAATGATACCCACAAACGTTTTACAAAAGTAAAATGATAATAAAACTAATGCACACAAAAGCAAAAAGACAAGAGAAAAGAGAATAAAGAAGTTAGTGACTAAACAGATGAAACATCTAATCCAAGTCAATAATTGTTTTTGTTTCTTTCTAAATTACTGAATAAGTAAATTCTCCGATTATTTTTACCATTCTTCATATACACAGTCAATAAAATATTAATCAGCTCATTTTTGCCCACAATAGTAACAAGTGCAGTTGAAAAGAAAGTAATATTTTTGTCCTAAAGTTATATCAGATTTCACATTTTTTTTAAGCAAATGAATATTTTTTTCTGACTTTTCTGATTTTTTCTTTGATTTTTGATTTTTTTATTTATATACAATATCATTCATCTATGTAGCGAGTTTTGGGCCAGTGACTCCCAAACCAATTGGCTTTATGGCACTAGGTATTAAGACACCCCTACGTACTTAATTACTCAGACTTCAGATATATATATTTTTTGGCAACATCTTTGATCCATGTAACGAGCTTTGGGTTAGTGACTCCCAAACCAGTTGGCTTTAGGGCACTAGGTGTTAAGACACCCTTACAGACTTAATAACTCAGATCTCAGACGTTTTTTTTTTTTTTACATTTTTTTCTTTTTTTTATCCCATCGCTTTTTAAGATGTTTCCTCAAATTATACTAGAGCACTGAATATTACAAACTTTTCAATTACAGCTCATGTCTGTATGTTACCATGTATGCTGATAATACTTGTCAACTGAGCATATGAAGATTCATTTTAGTCAGTATTATGGAGAATTCACAAATTAAATAATTTAAAATGAAATAAACAAAAATTAATTTGTTCCGAAATAGGTTGAGATACGTCTCAGGAGTGGAAATTCCTTACTCGGCTATCTCACACCAATTTCACTTGATTAATCAAATAAAAACACAAAAACACAAAATATGTTTTTGGTTTTTGTAAAATTTTTCAATTTGTTTTTGGTTTTTTCGAAATTTTTTGACTAAAAATAAAATAATAAGAACAAGATACAATTTAACTATTCTCCTCCCCCAAACCTAAATGTGACATTGTCCCCAATGTCTTAAACAGTAGAAGAAAAGTTTAGAAAACCGTACCTGGTTAGGTGAAATTCTAAATCTAAATGAAAAGTTAAAGGTTAAGATCCAGATTTATTCGACGTCTATTACCACGATCATCATTGGACCAGTTTATCTTGGAAATAATGGGGTCAATTTGAGGTTCAAATGCTAAGATTTGGTCATTTAAATCTGGGCAGTTCTGGCAGTAAAGAGGAGTTCCTTTACAGGCTTTGCATGAACCCATTTCTCCGGGCATCATCAATAAACACACAAAGAAAATCATAAAATCCATCAACATTGTACAGTCCAAGCGGTTTCTGGTGTATGTTCAAGTTTTCCCAAGATAGTACTGTAAAAATTTCCTCCATCGTGCCCAAGCCTCCTGGCAAAGCAATAAAAGCATCAGCACGGTTAATCATCTCTACCAGTCGTTCAGACATACCTGGCACGATTAGTTCCTCACCATTTGATGGTCCTATCAGATTCGCCTCCATCGTTCCCAACCTTGAATGTGTTACTTGACTTGGGATTGTATATCTCAATAACTCCGTAGGGTAACACCTGCGTAATCACAAATGGACCTGACCATTTTGATTTCAGCTTTCCAGGAAAAAGTTTCAACCTTGAATCGTACAACAACACTTGCTGCCCTGGTTCCAATGGTTTGCGCACTATTTTTCGGTCATGTCATTTCTTGGTCTTCTCTTTGTACAATTTGACATTCTCATAAGCCTGTAGGCGAAATTCCTCCAACTCATTGAGTTGGTGAAGTCTTTTCTCTCTTGCAGCTTGTGGATCAAGATTCAACTTCTTCAGTGCCCAGTACGCCTTGTGTTCAAGCTCAACTGGTAGATGGCATGCTTTCCTGAACACCATTTGATATGGGGACATACCAATGGGTGTCTTGTAAGCTGTCCGGTAGGCCCATAATGCGTCATCTAGTTTTTCAGACCAGTCCTTCCTTGTTGATCCAACGGTTCTCTCCAAGATTCTTTTGATCTCCCTATTTGAAACTTCAACTTGCCCGTTTGACTATGGATGATAGGCTGTGGAAACCTTATGAGTAACTCCGTATTTGGATATAATTGCATCGAAGTATCTGTTGCAGAAATGTGAGCCACCATCGCTGATAATTGCCCAAGGTGTTCCGAAGCAAGTGAAAATATTCTTTTTCAGGAACATGATCACCACTTTTGAATCATTGGATGGCAGTGCTTGCTTCAACCCATTTGGAGACGTAGTCTACTGTATACAGTATGTACAGGTTTTCGAATGATGGAACAAAGGGTCCCATAAAATCAATCCCCCATACATCAAATATCTCAACTTCCAGATTGTTTTGCAACGGTCTTTCATTTCTTCTTGAAATATTTCCAGTTCTCTGGCACCTGTCACATTGAAGAGCAAACAAATTAGCATCTTTAAATATAAAGGGCCAAAACAAACCTGATTGTAGGACTTTGGCAGCAGTTTTATTCTTGCTGAAGTGTCCTCCATATGGTGATGAATGACAATGTTGCAGAATACTGTTGACCTCCTCCTATGGAACACACCGTCTCAGTAATTGATCAGCACAACATTTGAACAAGTACGGTTCATCCCATACATAGTGCTTGACTTCTTTGAAGAATTCCTTCCTTTGCTGAGTTGTCCATTCCAACGGCCATTATCCTGACACTATGTAGTTTACATAGTCAGCATACCAAGGGACTTCCTATTGTTTCATGGCAAACATATGTTCATCTGGAAAAGTTTCTTTGATTGTTAGTTCTTTGCCAGCTGTATCTCCAATCTCAAGCCTCGATAAATGATCTGCCACTTGGTTTTCTGTCCCTTTCCTGTATCGAATCTCCACATCGAATTCTTGCAGAAGAAGTATCCAACGAATCAATCTGGGTTTGGCATCTTTCTTCGTGATCAAATACTTGATTGCTGAATGATCTGTGTAGACCACCACTTTGGGACCCAACAGATAAGAGCAGAATTTATCAAAAGCAAACACAACTGCAAGCAACTCATTTTCAGTGGTTGTGTAGTTGAGTTGAGCTTCATTTAGAGTTATACTGGAATAGTAAATGGCAATGAAGATCTTTGCTTTGCGTTGTCCCAAAACTGCTCCTACAGTAAAATCACTAGCATCGCACATCACCTCAAATGGAAGGGTCAGTCTGGTGCAACTATGATGGAGGCAGAGACCAGCTTCTATTTTAGGATCTCAAAGGCTTCCTGGCATTCTTTAGTGAAGTTGAAAGGCACATCTTTCTCCAGAAGATTGCAAAGAGGTTTTGTAATTTTTGGGAAGTCTTTGATAAATCTCCTGTAAAAGCCAGCATGTCTGAGAAAACTCCGAATCCCTTTGACACATGTGGGTGGAGGTAGTTTTTCAATTATTTCGATCTTTGCTTTGTCTACCTCGATTCCCTTTAGTGAGATTCGATGTCCCAGGACGATGCCTTCTTGTACCATGAAATGGCATTTTTCCTTGTTGAGTACCACGTTGGTATCTTCGCATCTTTGTAACACCTGTTTCAGATTTTGCAAGCAATGGTCGAAAGAGTCTCCAAATACAGAGAAGTCATCCATAAAATCCTCCATACTCTGTTCTAGCATGTTTGAGAAAATTGCTATCATGCAATGCTGAAATGTGGAAGGGGCATTACATAGTCCAAATGGCATTATGAGGAAAGTAAAAGTACCATAATGACATGTAAATGTGGTTTTCTCCGGATCTTCTGGGGCGATGGCAATCTGATTGTACCACGAGTATCCGTCCAGAAAGCAATAGAACTCATGTCCCGCCAGTCTATCTAACATCTGGTCAATGAATGGCAACGTAAAATGATCTTTCCTTGTTGCTTTGTTCAGCTTCCGGTAGTCCATGCATACTCTCCATCCAGTCACCGTTCTTATTGGAATCAGCTCTTTCTTTTCATTTGTGACTACAGTAATTCATCATTTCTTTGGTACACACTGCATAGGACTCACCCAACTATTATCCAAGATGGGGTAGATGATGCCAGCATCCAACCATTTGATTATTTTTTTCTTCATGACCTCCTTCATGATTGGATTTAATCTCCGTTGATGCTCTACTGTGGGTTTGTACTCATCATTCATCAGAATTTTTTGCATGCAAAATGATGGACTAATGCCTTGAATGTCTGCTATAGTCCAGTCAATGGATTTCTTGTGTTCTCGTAACACTCTCAGCAACGTTTCTTCCTGCTCCAATGTTAGCGAAGAAGAAATAATAATAGGTAATTCAGAAGAGTTTCCAAGAAAAGCATACCTGAGATGACTCGGTAATAGCTTCAGCTCCAGCTGCGGTGGTTCTTTAATTAAGGGCTTGATTCGTTCTTTCTTTGGAAGTTCCAGACTTTCCACTGGTGGTGTCGATTTGAATCAAAATGGCTTGTCAAGATAGTTGATATATTCCAGAATTTCAGAATCTAGCTCCCTGTCAGTCATGTTAGTGATGCAAGCTTCAAGTTTTTCCGTGGGAACTGTATCAGTATCATGAATGATACTATCAACAACATCAATTTTGAAACATTCTTCCTCATTTTCTTCACTCGGGAATTTCATGGCTTTGAAAACATTGAAGGTAACTTTTGGTCCTGCACTTTCATAGTTAGTTATCCTTTTTGCACATCAATCACAGTTCGACCTGTAGCCAAGAATGGTCTCCCAAGGATGATAGGAACATCTTTGTCTTGTTCTATGTCAAGGATAATGAAATCTGTTGAGAGAATGAGTTTGTCAACTTTGACCCGCACATCTTCAACGACACCTCTCGGAAATGCGAGCGTTCGATCAGTAAGTTGTAGAGAGACTGAGATAGGCATTGCTTCTCCAATTTGTAATTTCCTGTAAATAGAAAAAGGCATTAAATTAACACTTGCACCCAAATCACATAAAGCCTTACCAATATAATGTTCTCCAATAGTGTAAGGAACTGTGAAACTGCTAGGATCTTTCAACTTCGGGGGAAGTTTCCTCTGAATGATGGAGCTGCATTCCTCCGTCAATGCTACTGTCTCGTAATCTCCCCATCTCTGTTTTCGTGAAAGAATGTCTTTTATGAATTAGACATAGTTGGGTATTTCTTCCAAGGCTTCTACAAATGGATTGTTGATATGCAGCTTTTTGAACACCTACAAGAATTGAGTAAACTGTTTATCCAATTTGTTTTTCTGGAGTCGTTGAGGAAAAAGGTGGAGGTAAAGTGATTCTTTCTTGATCTTTTTCCTTTGCTTCTTTTTCCTCCATCTATGGAACTGCATCTTTTGGAACTTCTTCAATGGTTGCCTTGATTCCAACATCTTTGTTGATTTCAGTACCACTTTTCAAAGTAATGGCTTAACATTGCTCTTTCTCTCGATTTCTTGGATTCGGATCTGTGTTGCTGGGAAGATTTCCTGGCGGTTTGTAACTCTGAACATTGGCCAGTTGTCCCATTTGATTTTTCAGTGCTTTAATTGAGGCTGAATGGCTTTGATTCAATGCTACTTGATTTTGAACCATAGCTGTTAAATCATCGTATTTTGCTTCTTGCTTCTTCAACTGGGCCAGCACTTCTGTTATTCCAAGTTCTTTTTCATGCTCATGGCTTTTATTTGGTTGTTGGAATCCAGGTGGTGGGTAGTTATTTTGCCCTGAATTGTTGCTCCATGTGAAATTGGGGTGATTCCTCCACCTTGGGTTATAGGTGTTGGAATATGGATTGTTCCCCTGTCTGTTGAAATTGTTGACATAGTTCACTGTCTCTTCTTGTTGGTTGTAAGATTCTGACTCAGGTACTCCTCCAAATGGTGAACTTATGGATTCACCATTAACTTTCATGTTAAAGAGTTTCCAGTTTTTTGCAAATCACATCCAGCTTGGAATTCAGTGCTGTGTTGGCTTCATCTTCATAAATTCCTGCAATTCCTTGGATCATGCTCTTTTCTGTTGGCCATAAAAAATTGTTGTTGGCCATTTCTTCAATTAAGTCCCAGACCTAATCTTCTATTTTTTTCATCAAATCTCCTCCATTAGCAGCATCAATTGTGCTTCTCATTATTACAGAAAGTCCATTGTAGAAGGTTTGGACTTGTAGCCACTTTGCGATCTCATGATGAGGACATTTCCGGAGTAAATCTTTGAATCTTTCCCAAGCTTCGCAAATGGATTCTGAATCTTGTTGAACGAAGGATGTGATGTCATTCCCCAACTTTGCAGTTCTGGCTGGTGGAAAGTACTTTGTAAGGAATTTGGTGGCTAGAGTGTTCCAAGTTGTCATGGAACCTGCTGGTAACGAATGTAGCCAAGCTTTAGCTTTGTCTTTCAGGGAATATGGAAAAACCCACAGTCTCATTGCTTCTTTAGCTGCTCGATTATAATTGAAAGTATCGCAAACTTCCAGGAAGTTGCTGATGTGGGCATTAGGATCTTCAGTTGCGTTTCCCCCAAACTGTACTGACTGCTGAATCATCTGGATGCATTTTTTGATGTCACCCGCATTTGCTGGTAATGGAGGAAGTACAATACAAGAAATGAGTCTGTCAACCACCGGAATGGTTCTGTCTCAAATGGGAATTGGTGGTGCAACGTTCAAAGGTTCAGGTTCCATGTTAATGATTGCTTCTTGACCTTCTCGTCTTTCCCTTCTCAACTATCTGATGGTTCTTTCAATCTCTGGGTCAAGCGGTCGGAGTTTAAAGCTTCTAGTTCGTCTCATGTAGTGTTTGAGAACCTGAAACATAAAAAAAACAATAAGTAAAAAGAAAATTAGATATAAGTAAAAGTATCTAACCTCAAAATTTATAGTGAAATATAAATAAGTCCCCGGCAACGGCGCCAAAAACTTGACCGGTGCGTAATCACACGCGTATAATGCAAGCGCACATATCGTTCAAGTAGTATAAAAAGTATCGATCCCACGAGGACTTAAAACCTTTTGTTATCAATTTATGAAGTTAAATGTTTACAAGTATCTCATGAATTGATTGTTTGATTGGGTGGTGACTTTAAAACTTAAAACAAGTAAATAGAATTGCTTGAAAGTAAATTGATGAAAATTCAAATTTATAAAACTGTCCAGGGTTGTGAATCATTCCAATATCTTTTTAAAATATGAAGTGGTTATTTTACGTTTGTGTAATATATTGGTTTATTAACCTGTAACACGAAATTATGTAAAAGCCTCTTCCGATGGTCAAATACAAATACCCAGTATAACCCAGTTAATCATATTCCTATGTTAACCAAGTTATCTAAATTCATTAAGATTAAGTTCCAATTACGGCTACCCCCGCCCGACATGTATATTCCTATTCTGTAAGAAAATCTATTAAAGGGTTATATATCCTCAAGGAAGATCGTGAGCTATTGAGTCTAAGGTCTTTAACCTAAAATATCTTTTCCAAGTTCATTTTAAGTTTACCAGTTCAATTTTATTAATGGCCAGTTAATAAAAAGAATTAGGATTAAGGCTCAATAAATAAACCTTTATATTACCCAAACTGTAATTTAACCCCTTATAAACCGGTGATATTGGATTTCATCACAACCCCAGATAACTGGCTTAGTTACGACACATATTTACGGGTAGTAAGAACTTAAATAAAATAAAAGACATAAAGTAAAATACTGAAAAATAAATTGCTGAAAATTAAATGCTGAAAAGTAAATGCTGAAAGTAAATTGCTGAAAGTAAATTGCTGAAAAGTAAATGCTGAAAGTAAATTGCTGAAAAGTAAATAAAGTAAAAGTACAATAAAAGAAAATGCTGAGGTAAAATGATCCACTTTTATTACTTCTATTTTAGATATCTCCATTACTATAATATATTAACTTTGCATGATAATTACCAACCAGCCATATAGGCAGTATCTAGATTAAGTCAAATTAATAATTAATTACCAACCGACCAATCAGGCGGTATCTAGTTTAGTCAGGTTAAAACCAATTTAAATAATTACCAACCGACCAATATGGCGGTATCCTTGTTAAGTCAGGTTTTAACTAGTTTATATATTATAATTAAGGGAGATTAATCTAATTATTAGTAATAAAAGTTTTACCTTTTACCCCAGCAAGGGGGAGTTACCTCCTCATTACTGAAAAGTAAAATTGAAAATTAAAGAAATTAAGTATTATGCGTAAAAGTAAATTGCAGAAAGTAAAAACTGAAAAGTAAAGAAAAGAAAGTGCGAAAGCTGAAATTAATTACTGAAAGCTGTAAATAAACAAACAAGATACAATCTTCTTAGTATTCTTAAGGAATTCCTTAGAAGAAAGTATGAATTTACAAATGAAATGACTTGGTATTTATAGGCAAAATTTTGCCTCCATCAAATCGTCCATCAAATGCTCCACCAAATCTATTATTAATTGCTCCACTAATTACTCCACCAAATCAATTATTAATTGGCCCACTAATTGCTATCATGTTTGGTGGTGATTTGATAATTTTTATTATTTATTTATTAATTATTTTTTACTTTGGAAATGACTTTTATAATTACACATACCACACTTACGGATGTTTCATCAATTTAGGTCATGAAATCGTCCAAATTCGAAATTATTTTGTCTTTAAAAGTTGTATCTTTTTGAGTTTTCTTTAATCTGGAACTTGAATCAGCTCAATCCGATATCGGAGTAAAAAGTTATGCCCAAAATACCACAGATGCACAAAATTAGAATTTCCAAAACTACACTTCGTTAAAACGCCCTTTCAAGTTTCCAATCTCCAAAATTAATATGTCAAGTCCAATATTTGCCCTTATTTCACCCAATTTCATCCTAAATGATTTCATTGAATCCCAATATTATTTTATCTGCAAAATAAACTAAAACACATCAAACCGTTCATCAAACACAAGAAACTAAACAAAATATTAAGTAAAAGAGGCGGTAAATATTGATATATTTTATGCTTATCATGCACGCCCAAATAAAGGAAAACCCCATGCAATTCACATGTACAAATCCCCTCAAACCATTTTCCAATTTAACAAGATATGAAATCCCATGCATTCCACATGCTAAAATCCCCTCAAATCACTTTCCAATTTAGTGAGATTTTGGGGATCCCATCCAATTTAACAAGAGATTGTATCCCAAAATAAGATATTCCTCCAAATCAATGTGATTTATTTCCATGATTTGGAGATCCCTTGTCATTATAAAAATGAGCAATCACCAAACTTGAAAGGGGGGCTCTCTTTTCTGACCTTAGGCGTGAACCATCACACAAAAAACCCTATGCTTCTCTTCTTCTTCTTCTAAGTTGGACAGAAATAACAACCAACAAAAACCCTAGCCACCATCGAAACAAAACCCTAGTAACCACCGAAACAACACACAAAAATACCCCATCACCGATAAACAACACACAAAATACCCCAAAACTGTGAGCCATCAAAGCAACAAACAACCGTGAAAAAACAAAAACAACCACAAATAAATCACCAAAAATCATAAAACAACCCCCAAATCACCGAAGAAAACAATCCAAAAAAATTGAAGAATACAACCAGAAAAAACATGAACCAGTGAGCAAACCAAACCACCAAAACAGTGACCAAAAATAACCCAAAAGCAACCAAACCAGAAGTTGAAACAGAAGCCCCAAAACCATGAAAATAGCAACTAAAACAGTAGCTAAAACAGCAAAAACAACAGCCAAAAAAACAACCAAAACAGGAACCAAAATAGCAGCCAAAAATAGCAAAAACAGCTGCCCAAAAACAACCAAAACAGTAGCCCAAAAAATAGCAAACAGTAGCCAAGAAAATAGTGACCAGAAACAGCAAAACAGCAACCAGAAAATAGGAAACAGCAAGCAGAAACAGTGAACCAGCGATCCTTCCGGCAACAGCCTAATGCTCTTCCGAGAAAGTAACTTAAAAGGTAAGACCTGAGGGCACCCTTTACCATATTTATTTTATAGTTCCGGACGCTGTATGTCTGGCTGGAGGTGAAATACGTCTAGCCGGGTATGCGAAGTCCTACATTAAAAACGGCCAAATTTCTGGTCACATTTTTCTTTCTTTAGCATTCTGCTATTTATTTATTTTTATTTATTTATTCACCTTCATTGTTATTTTATTATTTCACATTTATTTTGCTATTTAGCTTTTTGTCTATTTACTTTTATTGTTATTTTATTATTTCGCCCTTTTTTATGTCCATTTACATTGCATTGATGGTTATGTGTGTCATTAGCCTTTGCGGTATATCAGATGGAAACGCATACGTAAATTCTGTAGCCGAATTCGAATGGATGGTAGTGCGGTTTGTACTTGGGATACAACTCCACATACCACTCAGGAAATATTCATACATGCGTGATTAACCCCCTTTTTGTTTACTATTTATTTATTGACGCTTTTCCCGCTTTCGATTGATTTTTATTTTTGCATCTTGTATTCTTAATTTAATTTGCTTTTATTTATATTAATGTTTATGGGTGTGCAAATTTGTGTGTTTATTTGAATTATCTTGCATAAACTGCATAAGTCTTGGTATAAGTAAAGGACCATTCTGAACCCAACGGTTTGAGGTCTTCCCTTGCGAGGGGTGAGTGCGGCCTTAAATTGTTTCCCAGTTCACACTGGTGGTGACTCATTTATTCTCCAGTTTTGTCCCCCGTGGGCTACTCTGTACTCTCTACGGGCTGCGAGCCCAACAGTGTCGTGTTCGCCGAGCATCATAGGCATAGCGGTAAATCCCGCTCCGCTCCTACAGATACATTATGGTTTGTTTGTTGGATTAGATTTATCAAACTTGGTAATGAATTTGGTGCTTGGCCGAATTTGGGTAAGGTTGGGAGCCTTTGATGTTGTGATTTGGTAAGGTTATAAGCATAAGTTTGGTGTTTAATAAAATGGTGATAACCATGTGGCCGAATGGATGGGTAGGGTGAAGGCTTGTTGTTGTTGTTATTGTGTGATGTTTATTTGGAGGTAATGGTGATGATAATGTAGTGTATAGCATGAGTTGTGAAGGAAAAGTGATGTTACCATTATACTTGGAGAAGGGCTTGAATGTTGGATATATTGATGTTGAGCATATTGGATGTGTTAACAACAATGGTAATATCTCGAGCATTTTTCATATTAAATGTAAGTCGTTGTGGTTTGTAAGTGAGATTGTGTTAATCGCTTAAGTAAGGTTATGGTCATATGTAATGTAGAGTGCAACAATGTGTATTCATGGCATGTAATGGACGTTTCATGCATGAAGAGTTGGGCATTTTCGCGACGTTCAGGTTCATCGATAAGCTCAGTTGTGAGGATATGCTTGTTAGCCGTCTTTGGGAATGTTGTGGCAAGTTATCGATCAATATAAGTTTAGTTGTTGTGTTATCTCACCTTTGGATAGAATAAGCACAAAACATAATCTTCTCGATAACATGCATTCGTATATAATTTGTATATAGGATTAGGATCATAAGTATTCTTGAATAATAATCACATTTGAATTACTGGTTTATAGATTCGATTTTGACTATCTCGTTCGGCTCCGTAAGAGCTAACGAGTAGTAGGTTCAACTTCAGTTGTGAGTGGGTGATATGTTTTCAAGTTTTCAAGTTTTTTCGTTTTAAGAATTTTATAATTTAAATTAAGTTTCCCTTTACAGTTTAAGTTAAGATCTTTATGGATATTAACCTATTGATTTTGTTATTATGTTTCAGGGTTATTAAGTTTTTCTAGTTTTTTTAAGCATCTTACAATTTTGATTGAATTTACAAGAATATGATTCTAGTGACTTTGCAAACAAGATCTTTAGCCATTTTATTATCATTAACAAGTTTCCTGAATACATGTTGCTTTAAGAACTATAGTAGCTTTTATCATGACTTTACAATTGACTTTATGTACCTGCGGTAACAAGCTTATGTTTTTTCATTAAATCACTTATTACCCTCATAGGCTTATTCATGTTCATATGCACATTCTCCTACTTATGTAGTGCTAGGTCTCGCTATAGATATATGAGTCAAAAATTTTATTGTGTAATAAAATGATATAAAATATGTTTGACATATTTTGGGAATCATTTCGGGATTTGTTGTTAGGGATATGCCCTATACCCAACTTGTGGATGGGCTATATGTACATGTATTTCTAATATTTTCATTAATTAATAAAATGACAATCTTTATTATACGTGTCTTACATAACTTATATGAATCATCAAACACTGTAATAAAGCCGTAAGAGTAATAAGATAATGGCTTCTACGCCTTATGAGAATCATTACTCTTAAACATTCCTAGTCATAGTTTGTGAATAATCTGGGCGTTCACAAAGCAGAGAGACTAGCATGGTGATATGATCCACCCTTAAGTGGGGTAGCCGATCTCATAGGCTACTAGCGGAGATCCATCTGCTTGGTGTATCACATGGATGCATGAGTTGCTCTTGTCCATCGAACTGATCGCCGAAAGTTTTCACATGGAGTGTTTATCCCATGTGTCTGTGAGAACTTTCATGTATCGATTGTATGACTAGTCCTTAGACTTGAGGTCTTTACAATCTTATGTGTGGATCAAATAACTTTGACATTCTCCTTCCCCGGTTCAAAAGATCAGGTCATAAGGGTATAATTGGGTCATTTGTTGAAACACATGAAGTTTGTAAAGATACAACAGACAATCGCCACTCTCTCGGATAATATTTTCTTATAAAAGTAGTATTCCAGTTCGCGGGTTGATATGTGTGATCAGTGCTTGAGACTGTGGCCGCAGCGGAAGAATCATGTGAGATTCTTGGGTTAGCACGATTCATGACACTATCAACATCATACCTTTTACTATATGGGTAGACACTTTCCATACCCTAGGTCAAACGGTAGGGATACAGTAAGGCGATGGACCGTATCATATGTAAATCACATACATAATGGGTATATATCTTTCCTTCTTAGTTGGGGGCTTTGGCATGTTGCTAGATGTCAACCTTGGTAATTGAAATTGAATGACCATCTGATCGGAGGATAATTTATGTTCGATTAAATTATCACGATTCATTTCATGTCCAATTTGAGGGGAACCCAAAAGGTCACACACAACAAAGTCGAAATCAATAGTTAATAGTGCACAGTACAAATTTAACAGCATATATGATTGCTGTAGGAATTGTTCATAAATGGTTCAATGTGTTTAATTATTGAACAGATCATTTCTGAGGTTCCATAGTGGCTTAGGGATTGGTGAATGACGATAGGGGCACTTTGGGAATTGGAATAAATAAATAATAATAAAATGAATAGTAATTTTTTTTATTTATTTGTTATTTGTTTTGAATTCCAATTCGGCCCAAACTCTTATTAGAGTTTTATAATCTCGTTAAACCACTAAATTAAGATCCAATGGCTAAGATTAAATTAGCATTTATCCCACATCGGATTCTTAATCAATTTTGTTGTCTTTGGAGCACCTATATAAACCCAAAGAATTCTTTACAAATTTTTGTACCAAACCTTTCATATCTTGGGTTTATATAAGTGAGCAACTCTAAAGTTTAAGAGTAAGCCACTGATTTTGAGGATCCTTAAGTCTAATTGACTAGAGGAACCTCGAGTTAAAAGTTTTGAGGTATTTGCCTAGGCTAGCAACCAAGGGCAAAATACCCGTGCACTCAAGGCGTAGTCTTGTCGTTGAGTTTTGGCTTTGGTGTGTGCACCTTTAGAGGCCACACACTTGGGTGGCTCTTTGGAACATGAAAGAGCTTGCTGAGTTCGAATAACGCTTGTAGATTGGAGGGAGGACTGGAGGAGTCTTTGGTTCAAGTAAGTCGTTTTCTTTCTTTATTTTAATTAGAGTTCTTATGATAGTTAGCATGTTTAGGTTTATGTTCTTTGCATGTTTTATGAGTTTTTATGCTTAGAATATATAGTAACATGCCTAGGCTTGTAGAATAAAAAAAAATGGGTCTTGGGCAAAAGGATAACGACATCATAATATTTCGTAATTTTCCGATGCGCACTCGCGACCGCTTCCCAACAGTGGTATCATAGCGCCATTTTTGTATTGATTAGTTATCTCTCATTTGAACTCGAAATTGGGTGTGTAAAAGTTGTTGGAATGCTAACACCCTGAACTTAATTTTAAGCTCAGTGTTGCATGATTTGGTTAAGATTTGAATTGTGAAATTGCATTTAAAGTTCACGCATTTGTAAAAAAATATGAATAGTAATTTTTGTTGATTAAAATAAAATGCAATATCATAATTAAATATTAATCAAAGTTATTTAATGCCTAAAATAATCCCAACATATTAAAACTCATATGATTGATGATTCTATGTATGATTAGAATTGGCATGATTATTTTAGGGTCCAAACATCTAGAGACTTTCTAAGGAAATAGAGAGTGTATTGCTTGTCCCTTAGCTAAGTAATTATTCCGTGATGAACTTAGAGATTTATTACCTTTAAGGCTAATAAATATAAATCACTTGTTTATAATAAAAGACATTATAAAAGATACAAGTGGGGTGGGACCAAGGCGTTAATAAGCCTTTCCAAACTAAGTTAATTTAACCAAATGTATTACTAGAGTTAGATAATGATTTGATGTCTTCCTTCACTCACTACCTTTTTATAGCCAAAAGGAAAAGCTGTGAAGACATCTAGATAATCATTTACTCAAAGCTAACCTTAAAGCATATTTAAAGTATTGGACTAATTTGGAGTATCTATTGTATATTAATGTCACCAAGGCAATAAGAGCCTAAGAGGTAAGGGTATTTAAGGGAGTTCGCTCCACCCTCCCTCTGGGGAATTTTCAATGGAGGAATCCATTTGACAGTTATTCACTTAAACTTGCTAAAATCCTCAATAATAATTTAAGTCTAAAATTTGCCTCCCATTGTAAAGTATAGACCCAAAGGACTTAAACCGTATTGGCAGGACTAGGCAAAACCAGAATGACCAATACCAATTTGTCCCTAAATCATACTATTGACAATGGTTAGACTTTTTTGAGTCATAAGACGCAGCGACCCTTAGGCGTGGTCTTATAACTTAGTGGAAAAGATTGGGTGTCCACAAGGACTAGCATAAGCTATGACATGTTTGATTGCCCAACCCAAAGATCAAAGAATTAGGATATATATTATAAATTGGTTGGGAACATACCTAATTATCATATTTTATAACGACCGGCCCTAGTCGGAGTTATGAAATGATGATAATGAGATCCTTGTGTTGGTTTCTATAATTAGTCCAAAGGAAAGATTAAGCAATAGAAATACAATAAACATACATGCAAAGCTTGAAGGATGGCGGAAACATACTTACAAAGCTATGTGACGAAAATGGTGATGAGGATCCTTGAGCCTCCAAGGATGAAGTTTCGGCCAAGCAAGAGATGGAGAGAAGCTTCAAATCTTTGAGTATTCCAAGCTCCAAATGCGTTTCCCTATCACCTCTTTTGATTCTTGCTTGTGCTAGCAAAAATGGAGAATGAGAAAACAATTTTCTGCCTTGTGTATGCAGCTCACGGCGTGAGCAAGAGAGAAAGAAGAGGAGAGTGTTTTTTTAATTTTTTTTCCCTTTTGCATGCCAAAACCGTGAGTGACAAAGGAAATGAAAAGTGATATGATATCTAATACCAAAAGAATTTTTTAATGCAAAAAATCCTTCAAAACCGTGCATGGCTTTCCCTCCAAAATGAAATCCATCATTTGCCATCATTACCACACTTTGAGATTAGAGACAATGTATCATCCCTCAAAGGTGACTAGATACATCCACCATCTATTCGTATTAAGTAATGAGATATCGCGATGTGATTTGCGGATATCACTCGATTCAAAATACGAATGTGTCCGCAAGCACTTTCGGGCTCGGTTTCGTTAATTCCGAATTAACGAATTTCCGTCGCGACGTGAATTAAATAATTACGCCTTGCGAAATTACTATTCAGTTCGCTAATGAATTAATTCTAAATTAATTCGTTTGCCCGAATTAAAATCCGATTTTAATTCCGCGTCGAAATCTAATTTCGTTTAATAATATATCGAATATATTATTTTATCGATTAATTCCAAATTAATCGATCTCTCTCTCTCTCCTAATAAGGCATTTTATCCAAGATAAAGTTTCTCCGCAATTAATCCAAGATTAATAAGGTTCGAATCAAACGTCATAGGTGAATCTTCAGGAAGCGACCCAAGAGATCTCCGGATATGTTGGCAGTAAATACGGTCGTTGGATAATCCAAACACGTACGTACCTCGTACTACGTTTTTACCGATTCACAAGACAAGGTTGGCTTCTAGCAAAGCGCCATGCCTACCCAATTCTCCAGAAATATTCTTACTGGAATATAAGATCTTTATCAAGCGTAGTATACCGCAGTATCGCGTACATCGATCCAGTATCGAACGATCACATGTTAGGCCTGGGGCTGGAAGTGTGTCTGCCCCGTACGAAACATATATCGGACATCAAACAACTAGTCTCTTTAAATCGGACAATCCTGACCTAGTCATATTGTCCCGACGGTTGCAACCTTTTATAGAGTACTAGTTCTGTGTCCTGCGCGATCATCAACTCCATATGTCTGAAGTGATACTTCCATCTTGACATCACACCCAGTACACTACGATTCCTGATAAACCCAGAAGTGGTGAACACAGAACCGGTTAAAGTCCCCAACCACCAAAACCAAAGTTTACCGATTGTCGCAAGTACTAGCGATGCAAGTCTCAGGTTAAGACCATATACACCTACCCTGATGCGGCCTCCCATAGACACGCAGACATACTACCAATGGGATTCCGCGGGGTCTATCCAGAGCGAAGCTGTTTTCCGTACCATCGGTAAAACACAACCTCCTATCGCACTTGCATAAGTATCCAATACTTAAATATATGAGAACTATGCCGTTGTGCCCTCACAACATGCACAAATGCAATACTAGTCTATTCCGCATTATCGATGTCCGATCTCGATAATACTCCGACTAGGGATATTTAATGATTAAACCTTTTATATTGATACTGTCTCATATCATCTCAATACGGAACTAATCATACGGACTTTTGCCATTAATATATCAAAGTAAATAATTTTACAAAACGGCAAAAGGCAATTTCATTATCACATAGTTAATTTTGTACAATAATACAATATCATTTACAAAACAGTGACGCTATGGGTCATAATGTCTAACAATCTCCCACTTGGCCTATAGCCAGTCACTCAAGCATCTAATACCTGAACTATTGATATGTCGTTCAAACACTTGCGGATAAACAGCCTTCGTCAGCGGATCTGCAATGTTGTTATCTGATGCGACCTTCTCGATCTTTACATCGCCACGATGTATAATTTCCCGAATCAGATGGTAACGCCGAAGAACATGCTTGGATCGTTGATGAGACCTTGGTTCCTTAGCTTGTGCTATAGCCCCGTTATTGTCACAATACAATGGAACGGGCTCAGCTGCTAATGGAACTACTCCTAATCCATTAGGAACTTTCGGATCCAAACTGCCTCCTTTGCTGCTTCCGACGCAGCAATGTACTCCGCTTCAGTTGTTGAATCGGCAACAGTATCTTGCTTGGAAGATTTCCAGCTCACCGCCCCGTTATTCAAACAAAAAATGTACCCGGATTGCGACTTGAAGTCGTCCTTGTCGGTTTGGAAACTTGCATCGGCATACCCAGATACCACAAGTTCTCCTTCTCCGTAAATTAAGAAAGCATCCTTAGTTCGTCTAAGATACTTAAGGATATTCTTAACTGCCATCCAGTGACCTTCACCTGGATCGGCCTGATAGCGACTGCACATGCTCAAAGCATATGACACATCAGGTCGTGTACATATCATGGCATACATGATCGATCCGACTGCCGAGGCGAACGGTATCCGACTCATGTTATCTCTCTCTTCTTGTGTCTTAGGACACATGTTCTTAGATAGAGATATACCACGTAACATTGGCATCAATCCCTTCTTGGATTGATCCATGCTGAATCGCTTCAACACTTTGTCAATATATGTACTCTGGGAGAGTCCAAGCAGCTTTCTAGATCTATCCCGGTAGATCTTTATTCCCAGAATAAAGGCTGCTTCTCCCAGATCTTTCATGGAGAATTTTAATGAAAGCCAAGCTTTCACCGACGTTAGCATGGGAATGTCATTGCCTATAAGCAATACATCGTCGACATAAAGGACAATAAAAGTCAGTGCTCTCCCACTAACCTTCTTGTATACACAAGGGTCATCTTCGTTTCGCACGAAATTATATTCTTTTATGATTTCATCAAAACGCTGATTCCATGATCGTGATGCTTGCTTCAATCCATAAATGGATCGATTTAACTTACAAACCTTGTTTGCAAGTCTAGGTACGATAAAACCGTCAGGCTGTTGCATATAAACATCCTCCAAAAGGTTTCCGTTAAGGAAAGCGGTTTTAACGTCCATCTGCCATATCTCGTAATCGAAATATGCAGCTATTGCAAGCATTATCCGAATGGATTTAATCATGGCAACGGGTGAGAAAGTTTCGTCATAATCAATACCATATTGTTGACGATACCCCTTTGCTACAAGCCTAGCTTTGTACGTTTGTACGTTGCCATCCATGTCGGTCTTCTTCTTGAAGATCCATCTGCATCCAATAGGCTTTACGCCTTCTGGTGCATCAACCAGTGTCCAAACTTGGTTGGCATACATGGAATCCATCTCGGACTTCATGGCATCTTGCCATAAAGCGGAATCAATATCCTGTATTGCTTCCTCATACGTAGACGGTTCATTATCCTCAATAAGATTAATATCCACATGAGGCGAGATCAGGTACCCATACCTCTCAGGTACTGTCCTGACTCTCTCCGACCTACGCGGTCCTTGTGTATATGAAGATTGTGGTACAGACTCATCCTGGATGGTCTGTTCATGTTCCGTCGATGATTCATTGCCAGGAACAGTATCACTAGATTTTCATCAAGTTCTACTTTCCTCCCACTTACCACTGCATCTAGGAATTCCTTTTCAAGGAAAAATGCATGTAGAGCAACAAATACTTTGTTCTCTTGTGGGTGATAGAAGTAATATCCTTTGGTTTCCTTAGGATATCCCACGAAAAGGCATTTATCTGATTTGGGTTCTAGTTTGGTACCTTCCAAACGTTTAACATATGCCCAGCATCCCCAAATCTTCAGGAAAGAGAAACCTGGTTTCTTCCCTGTCCATATCTCATATGGAGTCTGTTCAACAGACTTTGACGGAACCTTATTCAAAATAAGTACTGCACTGTTTAAAGCGTATCCCCAGAAGGATATAGGTAGCTCAGTGCGACTCATCATCGACCTTACCATGTCTAACAAGGTACGGTTTCTCCGTTCAGACACACCGTTTAATTGCGGTGTTCCAGGAGGAGTCCACTGTGAAAGAATACCATTTTCTTTCAAGTAATCTTGAAACTCATAACTTAAGTATTCGCCACCACGGTCCGACCCGACCGCATGTTTTAATACTCTTGCCTGTTTGTTTTTCTACTTCGTGTCGAAACTCTTTGAATTTTTCAAAAGTTTCCGACTTGTGTCTCATTAGATACACATAACCATAACGAGATGCATCATCCGTAAAGGTTACGAAGTAATGATATCCACCTCTAGCCTGGCTAGACATGGGCCCACATACGTCACTATGAACGAGAGCTAACAGTTCTGTGGCACGTTCACCTTTACCACTAAAAGGTGATTTAGGCATTTTGCCTAAAAGACAAGATTCGCAGACATCATATGAATTAAGATCAAATCCGTCCAAGTACCCACTCTTCGAAAGTGTGGATATGCGAGTCTTGTTGATGTGTCCTAGACGACAATGCCACATGTAAGCTTCATCTTTTAGATTACTCCTTTTGAGCCTTTTGTTTGTTATTTTATGTTTAGGAGATTCATTTATATTCAAAATATAAAGGCCATTATTTGCAACAGCAGTGCAAATTTCTGCATCATTTTTATATAAATAACACCCAGTGTTTCTAAATACAAAAGTGTACCCATGCTGGGTTAACAAAGATACAGATATAATATTCCTAGTCAAACTAGGTATATAATAACAGTTCAAAAGTTTAAGCATATGCCCCGAGGGCAATTCCAAAACAAAAGTCCCTACAGCCAAAACAGCAACTGGAGTTCCGTTTCCGACTCGTAGGTCAATCTCCCCTGAAGCCAGCATCCTGCTATCCTGCAGATCCTGCAAATCAGTACAAATATGAGCAGCACAACCAGAATCAAAAATCCAATTTTTAAAACTAGAAGTAGTCATATTTATCTCAATAACAAACATACCAGAGGCTAGTGCCTTGCCTGCCTTGATATCCTCCTTGTGTCCCTTCCCCATTCGGCAGTCACGTTTCCAGTGACCCTTCTTGCCGCAGTTGAGGCAGACATCTTGAGACTTGTCCCTTGGCTTCCCAGAAGCTTTTGTCAACTTGCCTTTACCCTTTTTCTTATGTTTTCTTCTCCTACCCCTCCAGTAGCTTTGGGCCCAGCCTTTGGCCTCTGAGAGGTCGATGCAAAGTGCGCCTCGCGCTTGCCCCCTTTGTGGAGTTCTTTTTCAGACTCTTTCAAGATGGATAACAGTTCTCCAAGAGTGTCATCCGTATCCATCAACTTGTAGTTGATTATGATTTGTTCCAAGTATCAGGAAGTGACTGTAAGATCATATCTATCGGTCAGCTCAGCCTCCAAGACTATTCCCATATTGGCCAACTCATCAATATCGGCGATCATTTGAGCCCCGTGGGCCTCAACTGATGCGCCTTCAGTCATTCGGGCGCGCGGAAGAGTTTCTTCACCAACTCATATCTCTCCATCCGCTTATTGGAGCGGTGGAGATCTCGCAGTCTAGCCATCATATTATAAGGATCCAAGTCCCTATTTTGGCGACGAAAGTGCTGAGTCATCGAAGCTAACATAATAGCCTGAGCTGTGTCACAATCACTGCTGTGAGTTTTCCATAACTCCAGCTCAAGTGGATCAGTGGGCTTAGGCGGGAGAGGTGTTTGTATAGTGTACAGCATCCTCTCAGCCCCAAGGACTATCCTTAGGTTCATTTCCCAATCAGCGAAGTTTGTGCCCTTAAAGACATTGTCACCCATGATGATGTCTCGGACACTTACCTTGCTTGCCATCTTAACTACGATAGTCCAACTATCTAGTTAACGATAAAATGGGTACAGTCAAACTGTTACAAAAAATAACAATGAATTAGTCCAACTAATTTTAATTAATTAAAAATAATTTTTGAAAGACGCGTAAGGCTAAGTATCTGAATGAAATTGCAAATTCAATACTAGCCTCCCACTATTTTTATCAAGTCTCTAACCCTCTGTTGAGAACTCGGGAAATCCTATTTCCTAGTGGGCTAGGATCCCGTTAAATAACACACAACCTTGACTTTGGCCAACAAGCTGTATGCTATTTAACTAGGTAGATCTCACAGATCAATTGGATCCAATCCAATTCCTAGATCCGGTTAGGTGGACATCCAAGTCCTAAACATATTGCATATGCCAATGTATCTTATACATTTTCTAACCATATCCTCCGAATCATCTAGGCCTTGGCTTTGGCACAACAAACCTAATGATTCCAGTTAAGCGGGACCCATTGACAAGGATAGTTTCGTAATCAATGTCGTTGGACAAGAAGTGATCTTGACTTTGGCCAACAAATCACAACTTGGACAAGACACCGATGTGGAACAAAACTCTCATGATTCAAGTACATCCTAATTGACAAGGTCTTGACTTTGGCCAACAAACCAATGCCAATTGGATCTTGAACAAGAATCATTCAATGGAAGGATAATCGCTTAATATAGATTGAGGGATTTTTGCGTAATTGGCAACCAATTTATTATCTTTGTTAGGTCTCATCATCATACACCCTTAAGCATGCTTCTAAAACATCATAAAGTGCATAAAATAAATTAATAGTGATATACGGATGGATATGTAAAACAATTTGTTCCTAGAACAAATCACTCCCTTTCCACTCCCCGCTAGTAATATTCTACTTCTACCCAATTACATAATACAATAAGAGAAACCCTCATTTACATTGAGGGGAATTAGGTGAGAAGAGAATACAAAGAGATAAAAGAGATAAGGCTGGACACGCAGGTCCAATTTATAAATTCTAAATTTACAATAATTTCTAAAATTACCCTTTCCCTTCTAATATCCATCCGCTATACACTATTCATTCATCACATACATGTATATTCATTCAAGACATGCTATACAACCAATCAATCCAATTAATTAGTCTTTGTTTAAGTGATCATCCAATGTTCAATCAACGGTTTGATTTTGCGCGAGTCCAACTCGTTTGAGAATAAGTACATAAGGTACGAATTCATGAATTATATCGAACTACCGTTAAATCCAATTTAAGTCGCATTCAATATTAATTCAATTTATTTAATTCCAAATTAAATGTTTACACTTTTAATGTGCTTTTAAAGATTAGATTCTAAATCTTATCAAATTGGGTCTCCAAGCCCAACTAACATCCAATGTTGTTTAATTAAAGTCCGATGGGCTTTCAATTGATTTATAAAGGCTTGGGCTTTGGTCAATGTGGGTCAAACCCAATTACCAAGCCCAAATAAGGAATCACCCTTAAGTGCCATAAAATCAATTTCAAGCCCATAAGGCCCAATTAAACATAAAAGCCCATTAATTAAATTTTAATATTCCAAATTTTAAAATTCAATTATTAAAGTGTAATTGCATGATTAATTCATTAAACCAAATATTTCAAAAACACCAATTTAATTTATTAATCATCAATTGTTCAAAACACTTGTCTAACATTTATTTGAACAAAAATCAAGTCCTTTAACATGTCATGTTGTATTCGGCCAAGAGAGATTTTTGCGGTTCGATTGTTTTTTTCAATCCAATTGAATCACTAATCTATTATCCATATTGATTTTAAGTCATCTAATGAACTTGAAAGCAAAAATTCAATTAAGTGAAAAGACCTCCATTTTCGGTCAAGCATCAACTTTAGGGAAAAAATCATCCAATGTATTTTTCTCAAAATTGAACATGTATTACATCAAATATCATACATTTAATCATGCTTAAGTTATCCAATAAACTTGTGCATGAAAAATTCCAAATCTTCAAATGACCTACACATTCGGCCAATGCATCAATTTTGGGGAAAAAAATATCCAATACAATTTTCTCAAAATTGATCATGTATTACTTCATATTACAAACATTTAAGCACACTCAAATCATCCAATGAACTTGTGCATGCAAAAATTCAACTTAATGGAAGTGCCTCACATTCGGCCAAGACATCAATTTTGGGGAAAAATCATCCAATGCATTTTTCTCAAAATTAATCATGTATTATATCAAATATCATAATCCAATGGAAGCACCTCCACATTCGGCCAAGACAACATTTTGGGGAAAAAATCATCCAATGCATTTTTGTTAAAATTGATCATGTAATATATCAAATAACATACATATAAGCATACTTTAGCATCCAATTCCACAAGAACATGCTTCAATCAATTTTCCCCAAATTAACCCTAATGTATTTCATGCTTAAACATGGCTCAATGATACCATTGTTGGTTTCTATAATTAGTCCCAAGGAAAGATTAAGCAATAGAAATACAATAAACATACATGCAAAGCTTGAAGGATGGCGGAAACATACTTACAAAGCTATGTGACGAAAATGGTGATGAGGATCCTTGAGCCTCCAAGGATGAAGTTTCGGCCAAGCAAGAAGATGGAGAGAAGCTTCAAATCTTTGAGTATTCCAAGCTCCAAATGCGTTTCCCTATCACCTCTTTTGATCCTTGCTTGTGCTAGCAAAAATGGAGAATGAGAAAACAATTTTCTGCCTTGTGTATGCAGCTCACGGCGTGAGCAAGAGAGAAAGAAGAGGAGAGTGTTTTTTTTAATTTTGTTCCCTTTTGCATGCCAAAACCGTGAGTGACAAAGGAAATGAAAAGTGATATGATATCTAATACCAAAAGAATTTTTTAATGCAAAAAATCCTTCAAAACCGTGCATGGCTTTCCCTCCAAAATGAAATCCATCATTTGCCATCATTACCACACTTTGAGATTAGAGACAATGTATCATCCCTCAAAGGTGACTAGATACATCCACCATCTATTCGTATTAAGTAATGAGATATCGCGATGTGATTTGCGGATATCACTCGATTCAAAATACGAATGTGTCCGCAAGCACTTTCGGGCTCGGTTTCGTTAATTCCGAATTAACGAATTTCCGTCGCGACGTGAATTAAATAATTACGCCTTGCGAAATTACTATTCAGTTCGCTAATGAATTAATTCTAAATTAATTCGTTTGCCCGAATTAAAATCCGATTTTAATTCCGCGTCGAAATCTAATTTCGTTTAATAATATATCGAATATATTATTTTATCGATTAATTCCAAATTAATCGATCTCTCTCTCTCTCCTAATAAGGCATTTTATCCAAGATAAAGTTTCTCAATTAATCCAAGATTAATAAGGTTCGAATCAAACGTCATAGGTGAATCTTCAGGAAGCGACCCAAGAGATCTCCGGATATGTTGGCAGTAAATACGGTCGTTGGATAATCCAAACACGTACGTACCTCGTACTACGTTTTTACCGATTCACAAGACAAGGTTGGCTTCTAGCAAAGCGCCATGCCTACCCAATTCTCCAGAAATATTCTTACTGGAATATAAGATCTTTATCAAGCGTAGTATACCGTAGTATCGCGTACATCGATCCAGTATCGAACGATCACATGTTAGGCCTGGGGCTGGAAGTGTGTCTGCCCCGTACGAAACATATATCGGACATCAAACAACTAGTCTCTTTAAATCGGACAATCCTGACCTAGTCATATTGTCCCGACGGTTGCAACCTTTTATAGAGTACTAGTTCTGTGTCCTGCGCGATCATCAACTCCATATGTCTGAAGTGATACTTCCATCTTGACATCACACCCAGTACACTACGATTCCTGATAAACCCAGAAGTGGTGAACACAGAACCGGTTAAAGTCCCCAACCACCAAAACCAAAGTTTACCGATTGTCGCAAGTACTAGCGATGCAAGTCTCAGGTTAAGACCATATACACCTACCCTGATGCGGCCTCCCATAGACACGCAGACATACTACCAATGGGATTCCGCGGGGTCTATCCAGAGCGAAGCTGTTTTCCGTACCATCGGTAAAACACAACCTCCTATCGCACTTGCATAAGTATCCAATACTTAAATATATGAGAACTATGCCGTTGTGCCCTCACAACATGCACAAATGCAATACTAGTCTATTCCGCATTATCGATGTCCGATCTCGATAATACTCTGACTAGGGATATTTAATGATTAAACCTTTTATATTGATACTGTCTCATATCATCTCAATACGGAACTAATCATACGGACTTTTGACATTAATATATCAAAGTAAATAATTTTACAAAACGGCAAAAGGCAATTTCATTATCACATACTTAATTTTGTACAATAATACAATATCATTTACAAAACAGTGACGCTATGGGTCATAATGTCTAACACCTTGCCCACAAGAATCCATATATTGGGGTGATCGATTTGCTTAAAGTTTAAACAATTGAGTGGGAGCAAAATTCATAATATTGAAAAGCCATGTTATATGAAACATTAATGAAAACATATTCTAATTTTAACATTCTCTCTTAACAGATGGGTTAAAATATTTCAAAAACATTCAAATGGAAAAAACAGAGTATCACTTCGTTCCATCATTGATGAGCATAAGCTCAAATGGGACAACTACAATGACTGGTTTAGAAACCTTAAAATTGTCTTACGACAAGAAAATATTTTCTATGTTCTTGAAAGACCATTCCCATGAACCCGCAGAAGATGCTGACCAAAATACATTTGATGCTTGGAAGAAACACGTCGATGATGATGAACAAGCAGTTTGCATAATGCTTGGCCCTATGTCGGACGAACTTCATATAGCTCATGAAGATATGGATGCTCAAACCATCATCTTTCACTTGAAGGAGTTGTATGCAACTTCAGTTCATACTGTGAGATTCCAAGTGTCATGTGCCTTATTCCAAACAAGGTATAAGGAATGATCTGTTAGTGGACATGTGCTTAAGATGATTGGCCACATTGAAAAATTGGATAAACCTCGGGTTCATCATGGATCATGAGATAGGTCATGATCTAATTCTTCAGTCTTTACCAATAGATTTCTCTAACTTTATTATGCAGTTTCATCTGTCTGATAAAGAAGCTACTTTAGCAGAATTGCATAATCTGATAAAGCAAGCAGAGAAGGACTTGAAACCAGAGCTTAAGACCTCCATCATGCTTACGGGTACAGACCTGAATCCACGAGACCCAAAGAAAAATAAGGGCAAGGCCAATGCTTCAGATCACCTAAAGCCCAATGGTAAGGTGGAGAAGAAAAAGGGAAAAGGGAAATATTTCTTTTGTGGAAAGAAGGGTCATTGGAAGAAAGACTGCAGATCCTTGAAAGCCAAGAAAGCTAGGGAAGCCCAAGAGGCCAAGAAGCCCAATGCTTCAGGTATGTTGTATATGATTGAACTATATTCTCAAAACTCTGAACCTTCTACTTGGGTGCTTGACACCGGTTGTGGGACTCACTTGTTTAACAATGTGCAGGGCCTGAGAAACAGTAGGAGACTCCGTCATGGGGAGGTTGACTTACGCATTGGTAATGGAGCAAAACTGGATGCATTGTGCATGGGGACTTATTCATTAATCATCGGGAATGATATTCCCATGATGCAAGCCACCAAACAATGGTTATCTTAGAATTTCTCCATGAAATAATTGGGAGAAGCAGCCTACATCCTCGTCATTAAGATCTACCGTAATAGATCTAAGAGGTTGTTAGGACTTTCTCAATCTACATACGTAGATAAAGTTTTGAAAAGATTCAAAATGGAAGATTCCAAAAGAGGTAATTTACCTACTTGTCATGGAATCAAATTATCTAAGGAGCAATGCCACAAACTCCTTCAGATAGAGAGCGTATGAGTAGGATCCCTTATGCTTCAGTAATAGGATCGATCATATACGCCATGCTATGTACAAGACCTGATGTCTCTTATGCTCTTAGCATAACAAGCAGGTATCAGGCAAATCCTGGTGAGCAACACTGGGCAACTGTCAAAACAATCCTCAAGTATCTGAGAAAAACTAAGGATGTGTTCTTGACATACGGAGATTGTTATGAGATGAAAGTCATTGGATACTGTGATGTGAGATTTCAGACCGATATGGATTACAGCAGATCACAAACATGATATCTGTTTACTTTGAATGACGGAGCTATCAGTTGGAAAAGCTCAAAATAGTCAACTACAACGGACTCTACCACTCAAGCCGAGTATATTACAGCATCTGAGGCTGCTAAAGAAGTAGTCTAGATAAAGAAGTTCATCACGGAGCTTGAAGTGCTTCCCCCGATAAAGAATGACGTCACGATGTACTATGACAACACGGGCGCCATTGCTCAATAAAAGGAACCAAGGTCCCACAAGAAATCCAAGCAAGTACTCGGGCGATTTCATCTCATCAGGGAGATTGTTGAGAGAAAAGAAGTTATTATAGAGAAAATACATTTAGAAGATAATCTTGTAGATTCTCTGACTAAAGGGCTGACTCAACAAAAACATGATAGGCACACCCGAGAGTATGATGTCAAGATTCATACTAGTTGGCTTTAGAGCAAGTGAGAGATTTTTAGGGATATGCCCTATACCCAACTTGTGGATGGGCTATATGTACATGTATTTGTAATATTTTCATTAATTAATAAAATGGAAATCTTTATTATACGTGTCTTACATAACTTATATGAATAATCAAACACTGTAATAAAGCCCTTGGAGTAATAAGATGATGGCTTCCACGTCTTATGAGAATCATTACTCTTAAACGTTCCTAGTCATAGTTTTGTGAATAATCTGGGCGTTCACAAAGAGGAGAGACTAGCATGATGATATGATCCGCCCTTAAGTGGGGTAGCCGATCTCATAGGCTACTAGCGGAGATCCGTCCGCTTGGTGTATCTTATGGATGCATGAGTTGCTCGTGTCCATCGAACTGACCGCCGAAAGTTTTCACATGGAGTGTTTATCCCATGTGTCTGTGAGAAATTTCATATATCGATTGTATGACTAGTCCTTAGACTTGATGTCTTTACAATCTTATGTGTGGATCAAATAACTTTGACATTTTCCTTCCTCGGTTCAAAAGATCCGGTCATAAGGGTATGATTGAGTCATTTGTTGAAACATATGAAGTTTGTAAATATAAAACAGAGAATCGCCACTCTCTCGGATAATAGTTTCTTATAAGAGTAGTATTCTAGTTCGCTGGTTGATATGTGTGATCAGTGCTTGAGACTGTGGCCGCATCAGAAGAATCATGTGAGATTCTTGGGTTAGCACGATTCATGACACTATCAACATCATACCTTTGACTATATAGGTAGACACTTTCCATACCCTAGGTTAAACGGTGGGGATACAGTGAGGCGAGAGACCGTATCATATGTAAATCACATACATAATGGGTATATATCTTTCCTTCTCATTTGGGGGCTTTGGCATGTTGCTAGATGTCAACCTTGGTCATTGAAATCGAACGACCATCTGATCAGAGGATAATTTATGTTCGATTAAATTATTACGATTCATTTCATGTCCAATTTGAGGGGAACCCAAAAGGTCACACACAACAAAGTCGAAATCAATGGTTAACAGTGCACATTAAAAATTTAACAGCATATATGATTGCTATAGGAATTGTTCATAAATGGTTCGATGTGTTTAATTATTGAACATATCATTTATGAGGTTCCATAGTGGCTTAGGGATTGGTGAATGATGATAGGGGCACTTTGGGAATTGTAATAAAAAAAATGTGAATAATAATTTTTTTTTTTATTTGTTTTTGTTTTGAATTCCAATTCGGCCCAAACTCTTATTAGGGTTTTATAATCTCATTAAACCACTAAATAAGATCCAATGGCTAAGATTAAATTAGAATTTATCGTACATCGGATTCTTAATTAATTTTGTTGTCTTTGGAGAACCTATATAAACCCAAAGAATTCTTTACAAATTTTTGCACCAAACCTTTCATATCTTGGGTTTATATAAGTAAGCAACTCTAAAGTTTAAGAGTATGCCACTGATTTTGAGGATCCTTAAGTCTAATTGGCTAGAGGAACCGCGAGTTAAAAAGTTTTGAGGTATTTGCCTAGGCTAGCACCAAGGGCAAAATACCCGTGCACTCAAGGCGTAGTCTTGCCGTTGAGTTTTGGCATCTGTGTGTGCACATTTGGAGGCCACACACTTGGGTGGCTCTTTGGAACGTGGAAGAGCTTGCTGAGTTCAATAAAAGCTTGTAGATTGGAGGGAGGACTGTAGGAGTCTTCGGTTCAAGTAAGTCATTTTCTTTCTTTATTTTAATTAGAGTTCTTATGATAGTTAGCATGTTTAGATTTATGTTCTTTGCATGTTTTATGAGTTTTTATGCTTAGAATATATAGTAACATGCCTAGGCTTGTAGAATAATCAAAACAAACAGGTATTGGGCAAAGGGATAGCGACATCATAATATTTCGTAATTTTCCGCTGCTCACTCGCGGCCGCTTCCCAACATTTGTTACATGAGAAATAGAGAAATTCAAAGTTAAAATCCATTCTTGAATTCGAAAAATCGGTTTAGACAAAACGTCTTACCGTTTGGATAAAACGGCTAGCTGATTAGCCAAACCAGTTTCAGCCAAACAGATAAATCAGATTCACGAATTACTGGCAAACCGATTTAAAAAACGGTTTATCATTTTGTAAAAAATGGTAAGCTATTTTTGACTAAACTAATTTAGTTAAAAAAGTGATCTAGTTTCAGATTAAAATAGTAAGATGATAAATGTGATTTATACCCACTTATTCATACATTCTTAACTTATTATTTTGTTAGTTTCATGCCATTTTAGGAGTTTTGTAATGTGTTTTGTGTTTTATTGATATAAAACATTAATGTATGGATCTTGAGGCTAACATATGTGTTTTGGGAGTTTAAGGAAGCACACAGGGAAGAAAACAAATATGCATAACATGGCACTTTGGCTAAGAAAGAGGCATCGCGATGCCAGAATTTGCATCGTGATGCCATCACCATCAATACACATAATTTCCAAAAAAGCTAGCGTCACGACTCCTGAACGATTTTTAGACTTTAGAAAATCAATTTTCTACACTCACATGGACTCCCCAAAATTTTCTATAAATACTTAGTTCATCCTAAACCCTAGGTAAGAAAATTAGTCACAATAAGAGTGCTCAAAACACATAACTTAGAGATATATTGTAGGAACCAAATTCCCACGCAATGGAAAACTCTTAGGCACCAAGATCGACATTGAAAAATTTTGTTACTCTCCCTCATTTAAGGATGAATTATAGCAGCCCTATATGCTTCTGTTTGGGGTTATTTTTGAAAATTTTAATAACACAAAATAGCCCCTACATAGCAGTGAATTACAACGTCGAAATAGCTCATTGTAGAAATTAATTTCTTCACTCTATTGACGCAAATAACACAGCATCAAAGGTTTGATTTTTACATAAAAAATAGGCCCCACAAACACCCTTAATATAACCTTAAATATTACCAAATAACTGCATAACAAGACAATAAAAATCGAGCACAGACAAGTTCCAAAAATGGGGTTGTTGTGATCACATTTTTCTGCTCACTGTCGAGTGGTATAAGAAAAGTATGAAAATGGTTTTGTTCCGAGTTCCAAAGGGTCTTCCATGTTATGGCTCACAAATAATGAAAACTAGAGTGGGCTAGACTCACACAATAATCCCTAAACAATTTAAAGATAGGAGTTTGCCACACAAAAATTTTATATTATCTTATTCTTCAACACTTGAGAGAAAACAAAAGAACTTAGGGAGGCTAGGGATTTCAAAATGAGATAGACATGAAAAGAAAAATAATTTTTCTTTTTTATATTTAGGGTTTAAGTTAAAAAAAAAAAAAACACAAACCCTTCCCCTCCCCTAGTAGACTTCGGCCATGAGGCCTTGTAATGGCAATAAATAATTTTATTTTAATGTCTTTATTAAGACAAAAAATTATTGCTAAAAGAAAGTTATTCAACTTCCATTTTCAGATAAAATGTTTCGAAAACATATTTTGGAATCACATTAAATTAAAAGTTGCATTAAATTACACAATATTATTTTATAGACTCTGGATTTCATCTGATGTCCACAATCAAGAATTTATATGATGGGATACTAGCGATCCTGCAAAACAAATGTAGAGTGAGCAGGAAGTCTCTATCCACCGGTGTGGTGGGTGCCAGAGGTACCCCGATACATAAATCAATAGCGAATACCAGCGATAAATAAGGTAAAATGAAAGATGTCGTAGGCTAATTCTTGAAAAGATATTATTCGGTTGGGAACTGTTTATAAAATTGGGCTGTCTTGCGAGTTTTATTTGAAATTGGGCTTGAGTCTTAGCCCAAATTTGGTCTTGGTACCGTTTGGAGGAGTTGGGTTATATCTGATATTGGGCCCAAAGTGAAAACAATCATGCCCTTGGCCCAAATTTGGCCCGTACAGTTTTCCCATACTCTCTAAGTCAATGATTTATTGGCTTGGAGAGTATTCAACAAGTATGTCATCTGGGGTAAAGCACATGAGCGTACTTGGATGTTGATGTCGATTGAACCTGTCAAAGGTCATACCATGTTGGTGGAGCTAAGTAAATATTTAGGACAAACCTCAGTCGACCACTCCTGGATATTGATGTCGCTTGGACCAGTCAACGGTCAAACCATGCTGATGGAGCTAAATAAATACCTGGGATGATCCTCAATCGACCAGTTTTGTACATTGCTTTCATTTGAACCTATCAAATATAATATCATGTTGATGGAACTAAGTAAATATCAAGAATAAACCTCAGTCGACTAGATCTGGATGTTGATCCGAGAGACCACATAAGTTTATTAGGATGACCATGTTGAATAGACCAGAAGAAGGCCAGGCTAATCTTCAGCTGACTAGTCTTGAGGGGGACCAGGGGAGTCTTTAATGTCCTTTGGATTAGATAAAGGTCCAGGTCTTGAAATCGACTCGACATGATCCATTAGGAATATTCATATCGACTGGACCAGATGAAGGGTAGGATAATCTCCGACCGACTAGTCATTAGGAGGATTAAATGAGTCTTCAATGTCGTCTGGAATAGATGAAGGTCCAGGTCTTGAACTCGACTCGACATGAGCCATGGGTAATGTTCCCGTCGACTGAACCAGATGAAGGCCAGGATAATCTCTAGCTGACTGGTCCTGAGGACGACCATGAGAGTCTTCAATGTCATTTGGACCAGATGAAGGTCCACGTTTTGAACTCGACTCAACATGAGCCATGAGGAATGTTCCCATCGACTGGACCAGATGAATGCCTGGATAACTCCAGCCGACTGGTCATGAGGAGGATCAAGAGAGTCTTCAATGTCATCTGGACCAGATGAAGATCCAGGTCTTCATAAATGTCGTATGACATTGCCTGCGAGCATGAAACAATGAATTATGGTTAGCTACAAGGAGAAAATACTTTTACCGATTGTCTGGAGATTGGGTCGCCTGAATATTTTGATAGAATCTAGAAGTTGGCCAATGTTGTTGTGTCGAATGGAACTTGTATGAAATATGACATTGCCTATATGAAATCATGAACATGGTTACGAGGTAGGGATATTTATACCTATCGTCTTGGGACCATGTCAACCGGGACAATTGATGGCTCTCCGGAGTAACCATGTTATGTCGTCTGGGACAATGGGAGATCCTTTTGCAAGAATGTTTACTCTTTCTATCGACTGGATAATACATCATATATGGAATGTGTTTCGTTATCGTCTGGGATAATTAGGGACCAGTGAATAAGGTTCCATGTAGTTCAAGAAGAACAAGTTTCTTCATTCGTCGAATAAGGACACAAATGTCTTGACCATCTTGGTAGGTATCCGAGTTGTCATAGTATCTTTCTTTCTAATGTCCCAGTCGACGACTAAGTTTGTCTATCCTTCTCGTTGGGCCTTTAATAGGTTTTATGAAATGGGCTTTGCATTCTTGGGCCTTTGCCTTGTTATCATCGTAGCTTTAGTGGAAATTTGGAGGTGTTTTTTTGGAGGAAAAATGAGGTGCCGAAAGGAAAAGTGAGAATAAGAGGGTTTTTGGAGGCTCTTTTTCTTCATTCACAAAAAGTTATATCATCTCACAAGTTTGAAGAAGCTCTCCTGATCTTCAAGGTATTCTTTACAACCTTCCTCGTTTTCTTCAATTCTTCAATTTGTAGATTCAAGCTCTTCTTAGTCATATAGGCCATTTGATCTTTAGGATTGTAATAAAATTATTCGAATTGTGTTTGGGGATTAGGGTAGTTTGATATTTAGGGAGTAGAAATTTAGAAGATTCAATGTTCGTAGGCTTGAACATTGTGCAATCATTTTAAACAATGTCCAATAAGGATTCAATGGATAGTAGTGATATTATAGTAGAAAGATATGTTGAATCCTCTCTGAGGATTAGTAGCGAATCGACTGGGGACAAGGCCATGAGTTAGTCGTGTGAAGACTCATAAGAGGCTGGGATTCTAACAATATTCGAGCCACCTTTAGGAATACAAACTAACGCAACGCCACTTAGGACAGTGACAGCCACTAGGGAGTCGAGTGGGACACCTAGTATAAGTGAACCGACAAATATCTTACTAGGAACCCAGCCAATCGAGTGAGCAAAAAATAAATGAGGGATATGAAGTTGAAATATAGTTTTCCTCAGTCTATAGAAGTTAGATTAGCAACATCGAATGAGAGGATAGATTATTATGTACCTGGGTGGATTGGGTTTTATGAGCACCATTTCGTCGATATATTAAGGTTTCTTATACCCAATTTAGTATGTGAATTGCTGAACCATTATGAGTTGGACATGTCACAGTTAATGCCTAACACTTGGAGTATTATATTATTGATTGAATGCATGGCGTTTGAGTTCGGGATTGATTTTGGGATGAGGGACTTGATGCATACATATTACATGAATGAGCATCTGAGAGAGAAGAAGAGATACCACTTGTATCTTATTGGGATGTATGCCCTTAGAGCAATATATAATGTAAACGACTTTATGTGTTTTGAAATAAAATGATGCATTATTCATTTTATCAAAGTGTTTGTTTAATTTTCGCGTATTATAAATTATCTTGAATACCCTAGATACTTATATACCTTCAGACTTAGTGTATGAGTGTCATACACAAGAGGTAATTAAGTCTGAAGTTAGTAATCTTAAATAGTCCATAGAGAGCAAAAAAACGGGTACTTTGTTTGTGGGTTATCTATAGCTGCAGTCCATTCTATATTTATATGGCGACCTTGATCCGGGGTCGTCCATGTAGAGACATGAGAATGGAGGCACCTTGTATGATGTGATCATATAGGACTGGACCCATATGGAAATGACATTCTTTTAATATCCGTTAAACTAGGAGAGTCATTTCGATCTACTAGATGGTCATATATGGATTAATCTTAATCTTGATTGTACTACGAACTCATTATGGCAGGCTATGTTCTTTGATTTACAAAGGTGAGGTTGGTGTAGCAGTCCCGACCAATAGCTACGTACTTTGGGGGCATGGTCTGTTGTGTAGCTAGGAAAGTTTTACATAGACACGGAGTTCACTCATTCTTGCGAGAAGTAGAGGAGTATCTTTCTTAAGGGTTGATTCGGTGCTTGAACGATTTGAGCGCTCAAATGTTTCTATTACGAATAGAAAGATTAAAATTCATAATCGTTATGAATAAATCATTCATTAGAGAATCAATGGTACTTAAGGTAAAAATAATTAGAGGGGTATAACGGACATTATGACCCGGCTCTAATTATGAGATACTCGTGAAGGGTTAATCTATATGCAATGACTATATCGATGGACATTGACTTGGTTCGGCTTAATTTATCATCTGCGGCAATGAGAGTGCATCTTCGGGTTTTTAGTGGAATAACCCGAAGTTAATAATTCAGAATATTTAATTTAGAGCTTAATTAATATTTCGAGATTATTTGAGCGCGGAACCGTAGGTCCATTTGGTCCCCGTGCTAGCTCGATTTACTATAACGGATTTAGTATAATTGGATAGTCCAATTGTATACTCACATATGTATAAATATTATTAATATGATTAATAATATTATTTGTCACACTTGGAACTATATATTAAAAGTTAATGTATGGTTTATATAATAAAAGATTATATGATAATTATTTATTATTTATTATTAAATTATATTTATATAATTTGAATGAAGGCTAATATTGGAATTCCAATTTGGGTTTTGGAAACCGTTTGAATTGAATTTGGAAGTTACCTTTATAAAAGGTAGTAACTCTTTGATTTGTAACATATATTTTAATTATGGAATGAAATACTTAATGTTACAAAATTATCTATTATTCCTAGTGTTGGCCAAATTTCAAAGGAAAATGTGGGGAAAGTTTTTGGAAAATAAACATCTTAAATTGGATGGTACAACACTTAAAGAGGAATTTTAAATTATCATTAAGATAATGATTATGTAATATTGGATGTTACAAAATTATTGAAAAATATACCCATTGGCTGAATTTATCACATGGAGAAATATGAAGGGTTTTGTTTTATTTTGTAAAATTAAACCCTAAGTATAAACAGGAAAATATGATTTTTCTTTTGGTTAAGCCTCTCATTCTAACCCTAGACACCTTTGTTCTTCTTCCAAATCCTCTCAATTGTTGAGAAAGAAACAAGAACAAAAGAAAAATAAAAATAAAAAACAAAAGTTGTTTGTGTGACTTAATCCCTAAACTGTTAGAGATTATTTTGTGAGTCTTGCCCACACAAGTATTCGTTGGTAACGAGACATAGCACGGAAGACTTTGTGGTGTCGAATTTTATTTCATCTTCATCTTATTTTCTTGTTCACTGTAGTAAGGCTAAATATTGCTCACGGCCACCCTTTTGGTTGGTGAAACGGAACCCGGTTTGGTTTCATTTTAATCCACAATTTTTGGGGAACATTTAGTGGTGCTTTGGGGCTGTGTAAGACTGTTTTCAAGTTAAAAATCAGAACTAAAACATAGCCACTATCCACGCAATTTCAGGGACTGTTCAGGAGTGTGCTGTGAGCATTTCAGGTGCTAAAATTGTTTGATTTTGTGCTGCTGTTGAGGGGCTGAAATTTGGCTTAAAATAGTAGCAAAATTTCAGTGGTACTACTGGTTCCATTCGGCATTCAAAGGAAAGGGAGGAAATTTTTTTCAAGTCTGATCCGTGTGCCTAGACGTTCCGCTGCGCGAGGAAAGCGTTTCCTACAGTTGGCATCAAGAGCGAGGTTGAAAAGTGTTCTTAACCCTTATCTTTTTTATTTAAAGTTTCTGTTTTTTATATATTTATATGAATTATAAATATGATATGCAAGTTTAGAGGTCATACCATGAAAGGTCTTTGAAATATATGACATCAAAGTATGGAGGATCACAAATAAAATCAATGTTATCATATAGTCAAAGGATTATATATGTTACTCGACTCGATGAGATTCCTATTGACGGTGGTGTGTACTTCCAACTATTAGGAATCACTTGTGATTAATTCAGTATTCGCTCCAATGAATACTCACATGTGTATATGAGCTTCCTTTGCTCATGGTAAATTGGGTTAGACCATTGGAACTCTAATTCCAATATACGACATATGTTAGTCTTCTAGGTTAGAGGTATTCGATGAGATTCTGAAACCAATGACTATGAATATTTACTTTAAGAATAGTTTATAATTATAATATTATCACAATGTTGGACCACCTAGTGTCCAGTATTACTACATGACTATTCTAAGGTCGATATCATTCTCAGCATATTTATATATCAATCTAATATTTATTTTGACATCATAATTATCATTAACAAAGTTGAAATGAAAAAGTAGTTATTTTATCAATAAATAATAAATATAATGTAAATATGATATTCGGATTGGCGCTCCAAGTACAAACTCCAACAAACTCACACTTGCTTAGTGCCAATCCGGACAGTACCGAAGTGCATCTCCTTCATATGTTATCGAATAATTTATGAGGTAAAGCCTTAGTAAGCGGGTCTGCTCTGTTCTCTCGGCTCCATAGCTTGCACAATGGCTTCGCTATTATCACAATACAATGGGATGGGATCCACAATACTAGGAAAAATACCAAGTTCCGTGATAAATTTTCTAATCCAAACAACTTCTTTAGTAACTTCCGAAGCCGTTATAAATTCTACCGTAGTGGTGGAATCAGCTATTGAGCCTTGCTTTGAACATTGCCAGCTAATTGTACCGTCATTAAGGGTAAATATATATCTAGATATAGCCTCTCTGTCATCTGGATCTCCCTGGAAGTTGGAGTCTCTATAATCCTTAACTTGTAGCTAATATTCTCTATAAGTTAGAAACTTATCCTTAGTACTCTTACGATATTTCAGGATATATTTCACGATAGTCCAATGATCATTACCCGGATCGGATTATATCGGCTAGTAATACTAACGCCGAATTGATATCAAGTCTTGTACATAGCATGACATAAATAATGCTTCCAATACAAAAAGCATGTGGAGAGTAAGAATTCTAACTCTCTCTTCCTCAGTCTAAGGTGTCATTTTCTTCGAAAGATATATGTTGTATCAAAAAGTTACATTTAATGCCTTGCAGTTGGTGAAACCATACATTTCTAATATTTATCTATGTACGTGGATTGCGACAACCTATAAGCTTACTTACTCGATCCAGGTAGAGCCTTGTACTCAGTATATAGAAAGTTCCACCCATGTCTTTTGATGAGTGGTATTTATATCACTATTTCCCACTCATTTAATCTAATATTTTGTATAGTTTCTTGAGTTTTGTGAATGTTTTGATGTTTGTGTTATTTTCTAGATAAATAAAGTTTCAGGACATTCTGGAGGTGATTTGGAGTAAAACAGTGAAAATTGGCGAAAAAGGGCATTTTGGTAATTTCCAGCGTCGCGCCGCCCAACCTTCCGCGTCGCGACGGCCAGCATGCGCCGAATCTACTAAAGTGCGCCGGGTTAACATGTCAGAATTTGAGAAGTTTGACTTTGCTAAAATGCGCCGTGCCACATGTCACCATCACATCCAATCTGCTAACGTGCGCCGTGCCACGTGTCAACATCATATGCTGCCGACACTCAGACTTGACACGTGTCGCATCGTCATCAGCCACGTCAGCGGTCAATGAGTCAACTTCGCCATGTGTCATGCCTCGTCATTAGCCACGTCAGAAGGTCAACCAAGTCAACACGCCACGTCAGCATCAGCCAATCACAGCGTGACACGTGTCGCCACTTGTCGCAATCCTATTGTGCCGACAATTGCAACACGCGTCTCCGCCACGTCAGCGCCACGTCATCACCACGTCAGCATGACGTCATCAATGACGTCATCACAATAATTGAGTCTTAGCCGCCTTGCCACGTGTCGCGTGAACAGTCAGCCGCCATGCCACGTGTCGCCTTCTCAGCGAGCCACGTATTACTATTCCGGCGTCGCGACGCTGACCCGGCGTCGCGACGCTGAAGACAAAATTTTCTATAAATATGCGCGAATTTTCATAATTCCGTGTGCCTTTCTCTCTCTCATCTCTTTGATGAAGAGAGAGTTTCTCTCTCTAACAATATTTTAATTTTATTTTTTATTTTTTAGTTTGTAATTTATTTTAATTACCATTTGTAATAATAGTAATTTAGTTTTTAGTTTTTACTTTTTACAGTTTTTACTATTCATGAGAAAGTAATTTCCCAGCAAGGGTGAAAGGTAATTCTTTTACTGATACTATTTAGATTAATATCCCTTAAAAATAATATATTTACTAATTAAAATACTGATTAATAAAGGATACCGCTATATTGGTCGGTTGGCAATTTATTTTAATCTGGTTTAACCCTGACTTAAAAAGGATACCGCTATATTGGTCGGTTGGTAAATTTATTTTGGTACCGCCTTTATGGCTGGATTATGGACAAATATTACCGCCTATATGGCTGGTTGAACTTAATTTGACTTAATCAGGATACCGCGCAGATTGGTCGGTTGGTAATATTATAACAAGTTTATATATTATTTTATGGGAGATATCTAAATTAGTAGTAGTAAAAGTAATTTCTTTTACCTTAGCATTTTATTTCATTTTACTTTTCAGTTTTACTTTATGTCTTTTACTTTTTTGTATTTTTACTTTATGTCTTTTATTTTCAGTTATTAGTCCTAGTTATGTGTTGTAACTAAATAGTTATCTGGGGTTGTGATGAATTTCAATATCACCGGTTTATAAGGGTTAGATTATAGTTGGGTATTATAAAGATTTATTTATTGAGTCTTAATCTTAATGCTTTTTATTAATTGGCCATTAATAAAATTGATTTGGTAAACTTAAAATGAACTAGACATAGGGATTTTAAGTTTAAAACCTTAGACTCAATAACCCACGATCTTCCTTGAGGATAGATAACCCTTTAATAGATTTCCTTACAGGATAGGAATATACCTGTCGGGCGAGGGTAGCCATAATTGGAACTCAATCTTAATGAATCCAGATAATGTGGTTGACATAGGAATATGGTTCAATGGGTTACACTGGGTATTTGTGTCTGACCATCGACAGATGCTTTCGCATAATTTCGTGTTCCAGGTTAATAAATCAATGTTTTACCCATCTATATAATAATCACTTCATCTTTTAAATGATATTAGAATGATTCACGACCCTAGATCTTTGTGTCTTTTGTTATTTTCCTTAGTATTTTCTTTTGTCTTTTTATTTATTTATTTATTTTGTAAAACCACATTCAACCAATCAAACATATCTCTCTTATCCATTTAATTTGATATTTGTAAATAAATAGATTCAACAATTAATAACAACAGTAGGAATTAAGTCCTCGTGGGATCGATATTTTTATACTACTTGAACGATACGTGTGATGAGTGGTATTTATATCACTATTTCCCACTCATTTAACTTAATATTTTGTACAGTTTCTTGAGTTTTGTGAATGTTTTGATGTGTTTTGTGTTATTTTGTAGATAAATAAAGTTTCAGGACATTCTGGAGGTGATTTGGAGTAAAACAGTGAAAATTGGTCGAAAAAGGGCATTTTGGTAATTTCCAGCGTCGCGCCGCCCGACCTTCCGCGTCGCGACGCCCAGCGTGCGCCGAATCTGCTAACATGCGCCGGGTCCACAAAATCAGAATCTGAGAAAAGTTGACTTTGCTAACGTGCGCCGTGCCACGTGTCACCATCACAACAGAGATGCTAAAATGCGCCGTGCCACGTGTCGAAATTCTATTGCTTGGACGGCCACCGACCCACGTGTCATCCTACGTGTCGCCACATCATCGTCCACATCAGCAGCCACATCAGCAAGTCAACCGAGTCAACATGCCATGTCATCATCAGCCAATCACAGCGCGACACGTGTCAACCTCTCATTCGTCTGACGGCCGCCGCCCCACGTGTCGCCACGTTGTCTTCCACATCATCAGAGTGACGTCACCAATGACGTCATGAACAGTGACACGTCACCAATGACGTCAGCATAATAATTGAATCTTAGCCGCCTGCCACGTGTCGCTTCAACAGTCAGCCGCCATGCCACGTGTCGCATTCTCATCGTGCCACGTCAACCAAATAGTGAAAAATCCAGCGTCGCGACGCTGAGGGCTTGGCGTCGCGACGCGCGAACAGTGACCAACAGTGAAAACTTTTGCTATAAATAGATGGCGAATTTTCAGATTTTATATACCTCACACCTCTCTCTCTCTTTTCTCTCTCTAGAGAGAGTTTCTCTCTCTAGAATTTTTACTTTTATTTTAGTTTTTTTAATTTATTTGTAATTTATTTTTATTACCATTTGTAATAATAGTAATTTAATTTTTACTTTTTACTTTTTACAGTTTTTACTATTCATGAGAAAGTAATTTCCCAGCTAGGGTGAAAGGTAATTCTTTTACTGTTACTATTTAGATTAATCTCCCTTAAAAATAATATATTTACACTTTAAAATTCTGATTAATAAAGGAATACCGCTATATTGGTCGGTTGGTATATTTATTTTCTGTTAGTTTGAACCTGATTAATCAAGGATACCGCCAGACTGGTCGGTTGATAAATTTATTTTGGTACCGCCTTTATGGCTGGATTATGGACAAATATTACCGCCTATATGGCTGGTTGGACTTAATTGGACTTAATCAGGATACCGCCAGATTGGTCGGTTGGTTAAATAATATCACAAGTTTATATATTATTTTATGGGAGATATCTAAATTAGTAGTAGTAAAAGTAATTCCTTTTACCTTAGCATTTTATTTTATTGTAATTTACTTTTTAGCATTTTTATTTTATGTCTTTTAATTTTATGTTTTTACTAGTCATAATTATGTGTTAGTTTTTCTAAGGTTGTGATGATTTTCAATATCACCAGTTTATAAGGGTTAGATTATAGTTTGGGTAATATAATGATTTATTTATTGAGTCTTAATCTTAATGCTTTTTATTAACCGATCACTAATAAAATTGATTAGGTAAACTTAAAATGAACTAGACATAGAGATTTTAAGTTTAAAACCTTAGACTCAATAGCCCACGATCTTCCTTGAGGATAGATAACCCTTTAATAGATTTCCTTACAGGATAGGAATATACCTGTCGGGCGAGGGTAGCCATAAATTGGAACTTAATCTTAATGAATCCAGATAATGTGGTTGACATAGGAATATGGTTCAATTGGGTTATACTGGGTATTTGTGTCTGACCATCGACAGATGCTTTCGCATAATTTCGTGTTCCAGGTTAATAAATCATTGTATTTCCTAACTATAAAATAATCACTTCATCTTTATAATGATATTGGAATAAATCACAACCCTAGAATTTTGTGTCTTTTGTTATTTTCCTTAGTATTTTCTTTTATCTTTTTATTTATTTATTTTGCAAAGCCACACTCAACCAAACAAACAAACAATCTCTCTCTTATCCATTTAATTAGATATTTGTAATTAAATAGATTCAACAATTAATAACAACAGTAGGAAATAAGTCCTCGTGGGATCGATATTTTTATACTACTTGAACGATACGTGCGCTTGCGTTATACGTGTGTTTACGCCGGTCAAGTTTTTGGCGCCGTTGCCGGGGACTTATATTTTCTTGAGTTGTTAATTTTGAAACTATCCAATTTACTTATATCTAATTTTCTTTCTTTTATTTTGTAATTTTTATTTCTTTTGTTTTCAGGTGATTAAAAAATGGAACACTACTGGGAGATTGAAAAATTACGAGCTTTACAAGAAGATACACCCCAAATCTGGGAGCAACAGTCCGGTTTTCTGTGGCCTGTTGTCGAGCCCAATAACTATCACTGGATGCCAGAACCAAGTAATACTACTTTTGTTCAACAGAACTCAATGTGGAGATGTGACATATGTAATGGTAACCACCCAAGCGATTATTGCGAGTACAACTACATTCAGGGTGGCAGAACTATCAGAATCCTTCATGGTATGATGAGCCAACATATTTCACAGAACCATCATATTTTCCATCTTATCCACCATCTTCCTTCGATCCTTATCAAGAACCAGAACCATCCGAGGAAGATCAATTAATTCACATGTTCAAAGAACAAGAAGCTCGATTTGATGCACAAATTCAGAGTAACGCAGAATCCATACAGAGAATGACAGATCAGATCAGACAATTAATAGAAAACCAGAACAAAATACCTCAAGAACCAGTTTCAGATGGCACTGATGAAGCCTTCGAGTACCCAGAAATCCACAATGACACCTTAACAGAGGAGAAGGTTGAGCAGTATCAACAACCAGAGGTATCAGTTCAGGAACCCGAACCGGCAAAGTCTCGATTTGATTTCTATTATTCAGATTCTGACGAGGATGAAGCTGAAATATTTCTACCAAATACATCAAAAATTGAGGATGGAATTCTGTATCCTCAAAGTGAAGATCTTGGAGATTCCATTGCACAAATGTTTGATGAAGAAGATACCTGAGCCAATCATTTCAACCAGATCAGAGGATGAAGACCTAAAATCTAACATTTCTTTTCAGGTTGAAAATTTTGAAACATGTATTTCACAGATGACAGATGAAGAGCTGAATGCAGAAATTTTCAAATACATCTGTGAAGAAAAGGTGGAGCAAGAAGCAGAGCAAATAGAGAGCAAATATCTGACCTTATTAAAGATCCAGAGCATTCAGGAGAAACATCGCTGTTTTGGGGAGTACAAATCAAAGAAACCACTCAGAAGCTTGACAAAATGGAATTTCCATTCCAAGTCAAGCACCATACGAGACCTCCTGATTTTCTTTCTTTCTTTGCAGGAACCACTGGAGCAACAAGATCAAAAAGGGCACGAGCATTGAATAAGACAAAATTCTTTTTACCACTTTACCGTTGGAAGAGACCCTTCAAAAGCAACGCTCACGGGATTGTCTTTAATCGGACATCCAAAACGACATTGAAACCTCCTTAACAGATGAATTTCAGTCACGTCTGGCTGAAGACGAAAAATTTAGCGCTAGCAGGGAGGCAACCCATGCAATTTGTTGTAATTTATTTAATTATTTATTTATTTTTGTGTGTGAACTTTTTAATTGTGTGTAGTTTTGCAGGAAAAATTAAAATGGAATTTATCAGGACAAAGCAAACCAGTACAAGCGGGATTTTCACAAAATAAAAATTTGACAAAATCACGAAGATACAAAGTCAATCCAGAAAAGACGGCCGAGTAAGAAGTCTACTTTTGGGACGCGTCCCTATGGATTCATCTGTCGCAAGACATGGTTTTGCCAAAAAAAAAAAAAAAAAAAAAAAAAAAAAAAACCTAAAAATTACCGAGCGTCGCGACGCACGACCAATTTCAGCGTCGCGACACTGGTTTGTTTACAAGCCTAAAACCAGCAGCCACCACGCACAGATCACTCCTCCTCTTCACAGATCTCACCATTTTCTCTCAACCCAAAAACCAGAAACCCACCATGGCCGAGCCACAAGCCGAGACAACCGCACCACCACACCGAGATCCACCAAGCCACTGCCGTGTCTCTTCATCCTGCCGAGCCAACCACTGCCGAGAACCATGGCCGAGCTTCCAACCCTCGACCACCGCAGCCAACCACCGCGAGCCACCCTTACCGTGACCTTCTCACCGTAACTGACCATCATCATCTTCTTCCTCAACACCTCCAACAGCCGCACCTTCACTAAATCTTCCCCACCGAGATCCACACCATGAGCAAGCCAGCCGTCCATCACCATCAAAACCAAGCTTCGCCGAATCCACCAGATCCACCCCTTGCCGTGACCGAAACCCACCAGCCACCGAACCGAAATCGAGTGCCATCGTGACCGTGAACCTCACGACCGAGATCCACACCGCAACCATCGCCACTGTCTCGCCTGAACCGAACCACACACCGATCATTACGGATCTCCAACCCAAACCACGAACCACTCTTGCCGTGACCATCACTGCCTCCAACAACCAACACACCAGAAACCGTGGAACCACCGTAATAGCCACCAAACCATCCTGCCGAGAGTATCACACTGCCAAAATCAAAATTACGGTAATGACTTGATAAAAAATTTTTTTTTTTGGTAATTGGGTAAATTAAAAAAATTGATTGTGAATTGGTTGACTGTGGATTGGATTACGAAGTGTTGGATTGTGGATTAATTTGATTCGTAGTAATTGGGGGCGAAGAGTTGAATGGATGTTTTTTGTGGCATTTGATAGATTTATGTTGTGTTGGATAATCAAAAATTCAGGGGAGACTCTGTCGGATTTTTCTAAAAAATGCCAAGTTGGGATTTGATTGGTGATAATTTTTTTAGGATGAATTTGGGGAGATTTTAAATTTTTAAGGAGACTCCTGTCGAAATTTTCAC
>SKCR01030497.1:0-149909 GCA_019454045.1 Zanthoxylum bungeanum
CCATTGTTGAGTTCTAATATATGTCCCAAGATCAACAAATCAAGCAAGAAACGCATGAATACACAACATAGGAGGTGCGGAATATACTCACAATGGTCGTTTGATGCGAAGAAGAACACAAGACATTTTCGTCCTCCATTGAGTTCGGCAGTAGCTCTCCTTGACAGTGGGCTGCTCGGTTTTACTCCTTTTGAACCTCCAAGAATCGGCCATTGTTGAACACCATGGAAGCTCCAAGCTTCAAGCTTTCCAAGCTCACAAATTCGTTTCCCTATCACCATAATATAACCCATGTGTGTGCTAGCACAAAGCTTCTTCATTTGCTTCTCAAAATTTCGGTCAAAACCAGAAAAATTTGTGAAGAAATCGGCTTGAAGCCGTGAGAGGGAGAAGAGAGAAAGATGAAGAGTTTTTTGGCTCCAAAGCCTAAAAACCGTGAATGATTCCAAGAGAGAGAGAAGAAGCTTTTCCATTTTGTTTTATATATTTTCAAGCAAATAATAAATAAAACATATATAACTTTTTAATACAAAAGTCAAAAAGCAAGAAATAAAATAATGTTATATTTCATTTCAAGCTTTTAAAAGCTTTTCATCAACTCAAATCAACTATTCACATCAAATCCATCCACTTTAATAAAGTGACAACATGTCATGTCACATCACTCAAAGTGACAAGTGACTTGACGATTGATGCGACTAGCGATTTGACGCTTGATGTGACTTGCGTTCCGCACTCGAATTCGAAACGCGAATGCGCTCGCAATCACTCTCGGGCTCGGGTTCGCTAATTCAAATTAACGAATTTTCCGTCGCGTCGTAATTAAATGATTACGCCTAGCGAAATCACTATTCACGTCGCTAACGAATTAATTCTAAATTAATTCGTTCGCCCAAATTAAAATCTAATTTTAATTTCGCGTCGAAATCCAATTTCTAATAATATATCGAATATATTATTTTATCGATTAATTCCAAATTAATCGTTCTCTCTCTTTAACAATATTTTATCCGAGATAAAATATCTCTGTAATTAATCCAAGATTAATTTTCTCTCTCTAGAAATAAATCTTTCCCTCTCTACTAATTAATCCCAGATTAATTATAGTGCGAGTTATACATCATCGGTGAATCTTCAGGAAGCGACCCATGAGATCTCCGGATATTTTGGCAGTCAATACGGTTGTCGGACTATCCGAACACGTAAGTACCTCGTACTACGTTTATACCGATTTACAAGACAAGGTTGGCTTCTAGCAAACCGCCATACCTACCCAATTCTCCAGAAATATTCTTACAGGAATATATAGATCTGTATCAAGCGTAGTATACCGTAGTATTGTGTATATCGGCCCAGTATCGGATAGTCACGTGCTAGGGCTGGGGCTGGATAAGTGTCTGCCCCGTCCGAAGCATATGTCGGATGTCTGGTAACTAGTCTCTATAATCGGATATACATGACCTTGTCATAATATCCCGATGGCCGGCCAGCACTTAAGAGCACTAATACCGTATCCTGCGTGACATCATCTCCACTATGACTAGAGTGATACTTCCGTCTTGACATCACACCCAATACACTATGACTCTCTGATAAACCCAGAAGTGGTGTACGCAGAACCGGTTAAAGCTTTGTACCACCAAGACCAAAGTCTACTGATTATCGCAAGTATTAGCGATGTAAGTCTCAGGTTAAGACTATACACACGTACCTTGATTTCGGCCTCCCATAGACACATAGTCATAATACCAATGGGATTCGAGGGGTCTATCCAGAGCGAAGCTGTTCCCGTACAATCGGTGAAACACGACCTCCTATCGCACTTGCATAAGTATCCAATACTTATATATATGAGAACTATGCCATTGTGTCCTCACAACGCGCACAAGTGCAATACTAGCCTATTCCGCATTATCGATGTCCAGTCTCGATAATACTCCGGCTAGGGATATTTAATGATTAAACCTTTGGGGACTGATACTGTCTCATATCATTCTCAGTCCAGGAACTAATCATAGGGACCTCTATTCATTTATATATCTAAGGTGATCTAATCACAAATGATGAGAGTGCAATTTCCTTGTCACATAGTTAATTTGCAACAACAACACAACGATCTGTGCAAATAGTGACGCTATGGGTCATATTATCCAACAGCCAATGTCACGTGGTATCCTTCTGTCTAAGGACATGTGTCCTAAAACTAAAGAAGAGAGAGATAACATGAGTTGGATACCGTTCGCCTCGGCAGTCGGATCGATCATGTATGCCATGATATGTACGCGACCTGATGTGTCATATGCTTTGAGCATGTGCAGTCGCTATCAGGCCGATCCAGGTGAAGGTCACTGGATGGCAGTTAAGAATATCCTTAAGTATCTTAGACGAACTAAGGATGCTTTCTTAATTTATGGAGGTGGAGAACTTGAGGTGTCTGGGTACACCGATGCAAGTGTCTAAACCGACAAGGACGACTTCAAGTCGCAATCGGGGTACATTTTTTGTTTGAATAACGGAGCAGTGAGCTGGAAATCTTCTAAGCAAGATACTGTTGCCGATTCAACAACTGAAGCGGAGTATATTGGTGCATCAGAAGCAGCAAAGGAGGCAGTTTGGATCCAAAATTCCTAATCGGATTAGGAGTAGTTCCGTTAGCAGCTGAGCCCGTACCGTTGTATTGTGACAATAACGGGGCTATAGCACAAGCTAAGGAACCAAGGTCTCATCAACGATCCAAGCATGTTCTTCGGCGTTACCATCTGATTCGGGAGATTATACATCGTGGCGATGTAAAGTCGAGAAGGTCGCATCAGATGACAACATTGCAGATCCGCTGACGAAGGCTGTTCTTCAGCAAGTGTTTGAACGCCATATACATAGTTCAGGTATTAGATGCTTGAGTGACTGGCTATAGGCCAAGTGGGAGATTGTTAGACATTATGACCCATAGCGTCACTGTTTTGTAAATGATATTGTATTATTGTACAAAATCAACTATGGGATAATGAAATTGCCTTTTGCCGTTTTGTAAATTATTTACTTGATATATTAATGGCAAAAGTCCATATGATTAGTTCCGTATTGAGATGATATGAGACAGTATCAATATAAAAGGTTTAATCATTAAATATCCCTAGTCGGAGTATTATCGAGATCGGACATAGATAATGCGGAATAGACTAGTATTGCACTTGTGCGAGTTGTGATGGCACAACGGCATAGTTCTCATATATTTAAGTATTGGATACTTATGCAAGTGCGATAGGAGGTTGTGTTTTACCGATGGTACGGAAACAGCTTCGCTCTGGACAGACCCCGCGGAATCCCATTGTAGTATGTCTGCGTGTCTATGGGAGGCCGCATCAGGGTAGGTGTATATGGTCTTAACCTGAGACTTGCATCGCTAGTACTTGCGACAATCGGTAAACTTTGGTTGGGGTGGTTCAGGGCTTTAACCGGTTCTGTGTACGCCTCTTCTGGGTTTATCGAGAATCGTAGTGTACTGGATGTGATGTCAAGATGGAAGTATCACTTCAGACATATAGAGATGATGATCACGCAGGATACAGAACTAGTACTCTATAAAAGGTTGCAACCGTCGGGACAATATGACCAGGTCAGGATTGTCCGATTTAAAGAGACTAGTTGTTTGATATCCGATATATGTTTCGTACGGGGCAGACACATTTCCAGCCCCAGCCTAACATGTGATCATCCGATACTGGATCGATGTACGCGATACTACGGTATACTATGCTTGATAAAGATAAAATATTCCAGTAAGAATATTTCTGGAGAATTGGGTAGGCATGGCGCTTTGCTAGAAGCCAACCTTGTCTTGTAAATCGGTAAAAACGTAGTACGAGGTACATACGTGTTTGGATTATCCAACGACCGTATTTACTGCCAACATATTCGGAGATCTCTTGGTGGCTTCCTGAAGATTCACCTATGATGTTTGATTCGAACTTTATTAATCTTGGATTAATTACGGAGAAACTTTATCTTGGATAAAATGCCTTATTAGGAGAGAGAGAGAGATCGATTAATTTGGAATTAATCGATAAAATAATATATTCGATATATTAAACGAAATTAGATTTCGACGCGGAATTAAAATCGGATTTTAATTCGGGCAAACGAATTAATTTAGAATTAATTCGTTAGCGATCTGAATAGTAATTTCGCTAGGCGTAATTATTTAATTCTCGTCGCGACGGAAATGCGTTAATTCGGAATTAGCGAAATCGAGCCCGAAAGTGTTTACGGACACATTCGTATTTTGAAACGGGTGGGATCCGCAAATCACATCGCGATATTCTCATTACTTGACACGAATAGATTATGGATGTATCTAGTCACCTTTATGGGATGATACATTGTCTCTATTCTCAATGTAAGATAATGATGCCATTTAATGAATTTTTGGAGGGAAAAAGCTTTACACGTTTTTTGTCTAAAAATTCATTTTGGTAATCATCATCATTTGCTTTTCTTTTCTTGACTCACGGTTTTGGAAACAAAGAGAGAATAAGAAAATTGAAAAGACACACACGCATCTCTCTCTCTCCTTCTTCTTCCACGCACGCCGTGAGCTTCACAAGGCAGCAGAAAATCATTTTTCATTTCTCCATTTTTGCTAGCACATTTAAGGATCAAAAGAGGTGATAGGGAAACCACCTTGGAGCTTGGAACACTTGAAGACTTGAAGCTTCTCTCCATCTTCTTGCTTGGCCGAAACTTCCACCTTGAAGACTCAAGGATCCTCTTCATCATTTTCGTCACAAAGCTTAGTAAGTATGATTCCGCCATGCTTCAAGCTTTGCATGTATGATATTTGTATTTCTATGGCTTAATCTTTCTTTGGGACTAATTATAGAAACCAACAATGCTGTCTTATACTATGGAGAATGAGAACTTGAAGTGACGGGTTTCACTACTGCAAGTTTCCTACCGATAAAATGACTACAAGTCGTAACAACGGTACTACAAAGTTTGAATAATAGAACAGTGAGCTGGAAATCTTCCAAGCAAGATACTGTTTCCGAATAAAATAACAACGCGGGTTATTGCTGCAGTTGAGGCAGCAATAGCAACCATTTGGGTCGATAATAAATCTAATTAGATTAGATATAGTTTTGTTAGCAACTGAGCTAGGCTTCAGTGCATGCTAAAGAAATAATGGTCTCATCAAAGATCCATATATATACTTCAATATTCATCTGATTCGTTCGGATCATACATCTTGGCGATGTGATGATCCAATAAATCGCATCAGATGATAATCATGCAAATCCGCTGACGAAAGTCTTTTCTTAGTAATTTGAGCGAACCGTACATAGTTCGGGTGTAGGACACTCGAGTGACTGGCTATAGGCCAAGTGGGAGATTATTGGACAGTTATGACCCATAGCGTCACTATTTGTACAGATCATGGTGTTGTTGTACAAATTAACTATGTGACAAAGGAGATTGCTCTCTTATCATTTGTGATTAGATCACCAAGATGTATAAATGATAGGAGGTCCATATGATTAGTTCCTAGATTGAGATGATATGAGACAGTATCAATCCATGAAGGTTTAATCATTAAATATCCCTAGTCAGAGTATTATCGAGATTGGACATCGATAATGCGTAAAAGACTAGTATTACATTTGTTCGCGTTGTGAGGCGTAACGGTATAGTTCTCATATATTTGGGTATAGGATACTCATACAAGTGTAGTAGGAGGTTGTGTTTTACCGATGGTATGGGAAACAGCTTCGCTCTGGATAGACCCCTCGGAATTCTGTTGGTAGTATGACTATGTGTCTATGGAAGTCCGAAATCAGGGTAGGTGTATTTGGTCTTAACCTGAGACTTGCACCGCTAATACTTGCGACAATCAATATACTTTGGTTTTAGGTTGTCCAGGGCTTTAACAAGTTATGTGTACGCCTCTGCTGGGTATATTGAGAATCTTAGTGTGTTGGGTGTGATGTCAAGACGGAAATATCACTCCAGTCATAGTGGAGATGATGGTCACATAGGATACGAAACTGGTTCTCTTATGTACTGCAGTCAACGGGATAAAATGACTAGGTCATGTTTATCCGATTATAGAGACTAGTTACCAGAGATCCGATATATGCTTCGTACGGGGCAGACACAATTCCAGCCCCAGGCCTAGCATGTGACATCCGATGCTGGATCGAGATACGCAATACTACGTATACTACGCCTAACATAGATCACATATTCCTATAAGGATATTTATGGAGAATTGGGTAGGCATGGCGCTTTGCTAGATGCCAAGCTTGTCTTGTAAATCGGTATAAACGTAGTACTAGGTACGTACGTATTCGGATAGTCAGAAAACCGGATTTACTGCCAATATATCCGGGGATCTCATGGGTCGCTTCCCGAAGATTCACCGATGACGTATGACTCGCACTTTGTTAATCTGGGATTAATTAGTAAATAGAGAAAATTAATATGGGATTAATTACGGAGATATTTTATATGGGATATAATATCATTTAAAGAGAGAGAACGATTAATTTGGAATTAATCGATATAATAATATATTCGATATATTATACGAAATTGGATTTCGACGCGGAATTAAAATTAGATTTTAATTTGGGCAAACGAGTTAATTTAGAATTAATTCGTTAGCGACGTGAATAGTGATTTCACTAGGCATAATCAAATATTACGTCGCAACAGAAAATTCGTTAATTTTGAATTAGCGAACCCGAGCCCGGGAGTGTTTGCGAGCGCATTCACATTTCGAATTCGAGTGCGGCACGCAAGTCACATCAAGCGTCAAATCACTAGTCAATCGATTGGTGTGACAACTTGTCACTTTTGATGTGATTGATAGTAGTTGTTGGAAGTTGTTGATTTGGCTTAATTGCTTTGACTTTTGAAAGCCAAAAATTTGGTAAATCAATTAATTGATTTTTGTAAAATCAATAAGTATATTAGATACACATTTCCAACCAACACACACATCTAACTCTCTCATTTTCTCTTCCTCTCTCTCACGCCCATTTGGGCATTTTTTCTTCTTCTGGTTTCAGCTCACTATCATGAGTCATGGAGAAGCAAATAGTGATTTTTGTGGCAAAAATCAAGAGTGCTAGTACACATCGGAGTCTTGCGAAGGTGATAATGAAACCCACCCGTGTGCATGAAATTATACAACAAAGCTTGGAGCTTGATGCACCCTTCCATGGCCGAATTTGAGGACAACAAGAAAGCCCACTGTCGAGACTTTGGAGGAGCTTCAAAGGGCTTAAATAGTTTTTATTCTTCACCGCATCGCTCAACCGATCATTGTAAGTATTCTGCGACTTCCTTTGATGTATTCGCACTATGTTTCTATACTTTATTCGATCCTCGGGACTTAGAGATTTCCCAACACTTTAGTGAATAATCCCTTAAATTCTCATCTGAGAGATAATTCTTGGTTCTCATTCCATGAACTTCTATTAAGTACTCTACATTTATCGTCATGCTTCAACTTTCTCCATGTATCAAAGAAACCTCATATCTAGACCTCTAGTTATACTCAACATCCTCTAATTCGACTATCTGTGTGAGATATCAGTTGTAAAATTGGTACTATATTTGTGGCTTACCATCCCACACATCTTATTTCCCCTCTTGTTTGAAATCTCTTATACATCTTGCCATGGCAACATCGATTCTTAAATGTCACCAAGAACTTCTGCTACCCTTTAGGTTTAATGTATCACTATTGTAATTTGTACAACAACCATTGACCTCCATTCTTCTTGACTTTGAGTTTACCTCAGATTCTTCACCTTCTCCTTATAATATAGACCCTTTAATGCTCTGTCTAATAAGTAACGTTATATGCGTTTGGTCAAATGTTACGATTCTTCACTACTCTTTTGAATCTACCATGGAAACTTCGGTATTAGTCATAAACCTCGATTACTTAAAAACTACTACAGTACTAACTTCCTCAGAAGATTGTGTTTCTTAAAATATGTTACATGCAATAATGCCCACAAGTAATGCCCTACTACACATATCATTCTCACTTATCTTATCTTATTTTCTGATTCCTGGTACTTTCGAGTCTTTAGATATATTAATATTCTATATGGTTAGGCTTTTTCATATCCTGCTTCAATTGTGGGTGTAAGTGTATAGAAGAATAATCTTACTAAATATTTTCCTACCCCTATATGCTCAATCTGATCCTAACATTCTTCCTCTTAATTTATCTATTTAACTCTATCTTTCTCATTGCTGAGATTCTACCAAAATCAGTTCCGACCTTCACGTTCTTGAATCTTTATCTATCTTTGGGCTTAGGACCTCGTAGTTCATGATCAAGCTCTTATATGCTCTAAGTTTACTATCATGATTCTTTGATATCTCATAGATCTAAGATTTTAATTTCTGAGATATCTTTGACGGTCTTCTTCTAGTTGGCTAAAACTTAATGGGATAAATTGTTGTTATGTCAACTATGTGTATACTAGTATGAAATAGATAATCAAAGCTGGAAAGTAAACTGTATATCCTTACCGTTGACATCGACAATGATGATTCAATTTTTGGTTAATATCCATACTTGATTTCCTTGTTTCCTTTACATCATGCTCTCAATGAATTTGTTTCAGGTTGTACTTTGCTTTGTCAGTAACTAGGTACAATGCATGGGTACTGATGGGTTATACTCGTTACCTTCATTCCGTTTCTTATCCAATAGAATTCCAGTCTTATTCCATCACTAAGAAAGCTTGATGTTATGCACTTCTATCATTGCTTATCTATTATTATTTCCTATTGTCATCTTATGTCGACAATTCCACCTCCAAACTTTTTAATTAAAGTCATTCTCATCTTCTTTCCTACTCTATTCTATACCTGAAACTCTTGTGATCTAGGTATTTGTCTTCTTATCTGAGGGGTATTTTGCCTTGCCTTAAGATACTATACTACCCCTCAGATTCACGTATTTCTAGAAATATCATCGGGACGAACATTGAGGTCCATCATCACTATTGTTATCTACGAGAGAGTTTGGGAGGGTGGGACTGGTCCTGATGTTTTTTTCGGTTGTGGTTGTCTTACTAGACGTGTGTGTTATAGTTGCACATGATGTTCATTGATAATCCTAGGATTCACTTATTTACTCATCTGATATAAGACTCCCAAAGTAAGGCACTACTACCATGAATTATTTGAATTTCCTCCTTCAACTTTACTTCTGATTTATTTTCGACTATTGATCACACTAGCCATTATTGAAAACCTCCTTCAGGTTCTCTCTCAAAATCCTACCATACTCCCTTTGTTATTCTTCCTACTAGTCTATGTTTCTTAACCCTCTTAAGTCATTACTTCCCTGGAAGCTCTACATCAACTTCGTTCGATTAGGGTATCTCTACTAGTACTTTTGGTTCAGCTGCTACTCTCATACCAATTCTTCCATCCTAGTATAATGAGGCTCTTTATAAGTCATATACTGTATTTTTTTTTTAGGATTGATTTCTCTGATTCCTTTACTCTTTTGAACTTTTACCTTTTTTAAGGCCACGTTTTAGCGATGGATTTGGTTATCACTTTCAATTTTAGCTTGGCTTGCTATGAATTCAAACTACTTCATCTCTTATAGAATATCACTATCTTATGATCCTTATCTAGGTTCTGTTGAACTCTTTGGTTCGACTGTCTTACTGTCTCATAATTTGTTTGTCCCATTAGGTATTCTCCTTTAGTTGTTCAAATCTTTACTAGGCTCTAACTTGAGGGGTGACTATATTTATTTCGTAGAGATATGCGAATATTCATTACTGTTATTTGTCCAGGCTCAGCGATGGTCTGATAAGGTGTCTATATAATTATTAGGGTCAGGCTACCGAAAAGAAGATTTATCATTCGTTCGATTGGGACCGCATCGGCTATTCCATGTCTTAAGGTTCCACAAATGTATCAACCATTTTGAGGTCTCCATTTAAATTACCGTCCTTGATCTATGCTATCTATGTTACAATCAGTACTGAACTTTTTTGCTACTTCCACACCTTTCTGCATTATTTATTTCCATAACCTATCTCTTGGCTCTAAGTGATGTTGTTGAGGTTAATGGTGGTTCATTCATATTGGCTATTTTATAGACATTTTCTCTTACCATAGGCTACGTCAATAACACTTAATCCGACTATCCATAATGATACTTTTGTCAAATCCTAAGTCTCTCCACTCTCATGGGTCTGTCCTCTTAAACTTTCACGGATTCCTACTGGAATTGGTTTGATCTATGGTTTCTTACTGATACTACAAATTTGCCAATCTTAGTTTATGTCCGGTTCTCTCTTTTCTAGCCTTATAAGTCTCTTTGGTCCCTTTCTGGATGAACCATCTCTCGGTGTTTTCTATTTCTATCTGAGGATATACCCTAGTTGGGCTTCATTACGATTATCAGTATCCATTCTAGTTAAGGATGGGGTAAGAAATTTCACATATCAATGGATGTCGGCGTTCTTATTCTGGTGTCTATGTCCTAATAGAGTCTATTAATCATGTTAGGATAGGTATAAGATATACTTCGTCAGGACAATTTCCTGGTGTCACAAAAATGTGAGAATCTGGGTGGATTAGGGCCCTATCTATATCAGGTTCCTTGGTTAAGGCAACTATACATTTTTCCTTTTGACATTCATTTTATTTATTTACAATTCTGGATTCAGTTGTCTAAATTCTCTACGTCCCATTTTGGTATCTCAAGACTATTAGGGGTTTCCACAACTAATTCAGATTTATCATTTCTAACTATCTTTCGTTATTGGGGAAAACTTATTATCCATTCAAGGTGTTGGTTTTACTCTAAGTCCCGAGGATCGAATCAAGCATAGAAACAACATGTGAATATATTCAAGGAGGTGCGAAATACTCACAATGATCAGTTGAGGATGCGATGAAGAAAAAAAAATCTATAAGTCCTCCTCCAAGGTGCTCGGCAGTCCACTGTTTTGGTCTCCACCATTTTTGGCCATGGATCATCTCCAAGCTCCAAGCTTTCGTGATGTGATTCCAAGCTCACGTGTGCGGTTCCCTATCACCTTCGCAAGACCCCGAATGTGTGCTAGCACTCTTGATTTTTGCAATAAAAATCACTCATCTTCTCCTTGTGATTCTCGGTGAAACCAGAAGGAAAAACAGCCCACTTTGGGCGTGAGAGAAAGGAAGAAATAATGAGAGAGAGAGTTGTTGTGTGTTAGTTGAAAATTGATTTCTAAAATCAATTAAAAAGCATATACCAAATTTTGTAAAAAGCTTTCCAAAAGTCAACACAAAATTTGGCTCCAAAATGGCATTAAATGCTATCAACCACTCACATCACAATTTACATCAATCAATCAATCAAGTGACAAGTTGTCACATCAATCAAAGTGACTAATGATTTGACGCTTGATGTGACTAGCGATTTGATGCTTGATGTGACTTGCGTGTCACACTCGAATTTGAAATGCTAATGCACTCGCAAACACTCCCGGGCTCGGGTTCACTAATTCCAAATTAACGAATTTTTCGTTGCGACGCAATTAAATAATTATGCCTAGCAAAAACACTATTCACATCATTAACGAATTAATTCTAAATTAACTCGTTCGCCCGAATTAAAATCTAATTTCAATTCCGCGTCGAAATCCAATTTCGCATAATATATCAAATATATTATTTTATTGATTAATTCCAAAGTAATCGTTTTCTCTCTTTAAATAATATTTTATTCCAGATAAAATATCTCCGTAATTAATCCCAGATTAATTTTATCTCTCTCATTAATTAATCCCAGATTAATTAAGTGCGAGTCATACGTCTTCGGTGAATCTTCGGGAAGCGACCCATGAGATCCCCGGATATGTTGGCAGTAAATACGGTCGTCGGACTATCCGAACACGTAAGTACCTAGTACTACATTTATACCGATTTACAAGACAAGGTTGGCTTCTAGCAAAGCGCCATGCCTACCCAATTCTCCAGAAATATCCTTACAGGAATATGTGATCTATATCAGGTGTAGTATACGTAGTATTGCGTATTTCGATCCAGTATCGGATGTCACGTGCAAGGCCTGGGGCTGGAATTGTGTCTGCCCCGTACGAAGCACATATCGGATCTCTAGTAACTAGTCTCTATAATCGGATAAACATGACCTAGTCATTTTATCCCGATGACTGCAGTACATAAGAGCACCAGTTCCGTATCATACGTGACCATCACCTCTACTATGACTGGAGTGATAATTTCGTCTTGACATCACACCCAACACACTACGATTCTCAATATACCCAGCAGAGGTGTACACAGAACCTCTTAAAGCCCTGGACGACCTAAAACCAAAGCATATTTATTGTCGCAAGTATTAGCGGTGCAAGTCTCAGTTTAAGACCAAATACACCTACCCTGATTCAGACTTCCATAGACACATAGTCATACTACCAATGGAATTCTGAGGGGTCTATCCAGAGCGAAGCTGTTTTCCGTACCATCGGTAAAACACAACCTCCTACTACACTTGCATGTGTATCCTATACCCAAATATATGAGAACTATGTCGTTATGCCCTCACAAAGCGCACAAGTGTAATACTAGTCTTTTCCGCATTATCGATGTCCAATCTTGATAATACTCTGACTAGGGATATTTAATGATTAAACCTTCATTGACTGATACTGTCTCATATCATCTCAATCCAGGAACTAATCTTATGGACCTCCTATCATTTATACATCTTGGTGATCTAATCACAAATGATAAGAGAGCAATTTCCTTTGTCACATAGTTAATTTGTACAACAACACCATGATCTGTATAAATAGTGACGCTATGGGTCATAACTGTCCAACAATCTCCCACTTGGCCTATAGCCAGTCACTCGAGTGTCCTACACCAGAACTATGTACGGTTCGCTCAAATTACTGAGAAAAGACTTTCGTCTGCGGATTTGAATGACTATCATCTGATGCGATTTATTTGATCATCACATTGCCACGATGTATGATCCGAACGAATAAGATGAATATCGAAGTATATATCTGGATCGTTGATGAGACCATTAATTCTTTTGCATGCGCTGTAGCCTAGCTCAGCTGCTAACAGAACTATATCTAATCTAATTAGATTATTATCAATCCAGATGGCTTCTATTGCTACCTCAGCTCCAGTAATAATCCACTTGTGTTTTTTATTTGGTAACAGTATCTTGCTTGGAAGATTTCCAGCTCACTGTTCCGTTATTCAAACTTTATAGTACCGTTTTACGACTTATAGTCCTTATATTGGTTAGAAACTTGTAGCAGTGAACCCAATCACTTCAAGTTCCCCTTCTACATAGTTTAAGATAGCATCCTTAGTTCTCTAAGATACTAATGGATGTTCTTAACTTCAATCCAGTGACTAACACTTGGATTGGCCTGATTGTGACTCCATATGCTCAAAGCGTATGAGACACTAGGTCGCGTACATTTATCAATGTACGATTTCTCGGAGATTATCAACAACTTTAAATTTATCCCAGTAGATCTTTATTCCTAGAATAAAGGTTGTTACTCCCAAGAATTCTACGGAGAATTTTCTCGAAAGCCAAGCTTTCGTCGATTATTTTATGGGAATATCATTCCAAGAAATGACATATATTATCATTATTTATTTATAGGACATTTATTGTCAGTGCGCTCCTACTAACCTCCTTGTATACACAAGAATCATTTCCTTTTGAATTAAATCATAGACCATTATGATTACATCAAAACGATAATTCCAAGAACGTAATGCTTGCTTCAATCCATACATGGATCGAATAACTTGCAAACCTTGTTTGCTAGTTTTGGTACGACAAAACCGTCAGGATGTTGTAAACATCCTCCAAAAGGTTTCCGTTAAGGAAAGTGGTTTTGGCATTTAGCTGCCATATTTCATAAATGAAACATGCAGCATTAGCAAGCATTATCCTAATGGATTTACCGTGGCAACAGTAAAAAGGTTTCTTCGTAATCTACACAATGTTGATAACGATACCTTTCCACTACAAGCCTAGCTTAGTACGTTGGTATATTGCCTTCCATGTATGTCTTCCTTGAAGACTTATATAGTACCAATAGGCACAATGCCTTGCGGTACAACAACTAGTGTCTAAATTTAGTTTGTATACATGAAATCCATTTCGGACATCATGGCACTTTGCCATAATAGGGAGTCGATACCTTGTATCACTTCCTCATAAGTAGTCAGTTTGTATTCCTCAATAAGATTAACATCTTTATGAGGTGAGATCAGAAACCCATACCCCAAGTTATTTTCTGACTCTCTCTGACTTACGTGGTTCTTGTGTATTTGAAGATTATTGGTATAGTTTCATCCTTGATGAACTATTTGTGTTCCATTAAGGAATCGGTGCCTGTAATAGTATTACTCTGATTTTCATCGAGTTTTACTTTCCTCCCACTTACCATTGCATATAGGTATTCCTCTTAGGAAAACCACATGGCGAGCAACAATTACATTGTTCTCTAGTGAGATGTATAAGTACTATAATTTGGTATCCCTAGGATAACCTACAATTAGGCACTTATCCATTTTGCGTTTTAGTTTGGTATCATCCAAACATATGCCTAGCATTCCCAAATATTCAGGATTGAGAAAACCCAATTTCTTTCCTGTTCATAATTAATATGAAGTCTGTCAAACAGATTTTTATGGAACTTTATTCTAAATAAGTTCTGCACTGTTTATGCGTATCCATTGAAGGAATTGGTAGCTCAGAGCGACTCATGATTAACCTTATCATGTCCAACAAAATTTGGTTTATCCGTTCGGACACACCGTTAGGATGACGTGTTCGGGGAGGAGTCCTCATTGAAAGAATACTATACTCTTTCAAGTATTTAAGAAACTTATTGCTTAAGTATTTTCCATCATGGTCTAACCATGACGGTATAATACTTTAGCCGATCTGTTTGTCTATTTCGTGTCAAAACTTTAAAAGTTTCTGATTTGTGTTTCAAAAGAACACACATAACCATAACGTGATGCCACATCCGTAAAGGTCACGAAATATTCACATCCACCTCTAGCCTAGCTAGATATGGGCCCACTTGCTTCACTATGAACTACGGCTAATAGATCGGTGGCATTTTACACTTTTACCAAGTAAAGGTGTTTTAGGCACTTTGCCCAATAAACTAGATTCATAGACTTTATTTGAATGGAATCAAATTTGTCCTAGTATCCACTATTCGAAAGTGTGGATATACGAGTCTTGTTTAATTGTGTCCCAGACAATAATGCCACTTACAAGTCTCAACTGATTAATTCAGTTTGAGCTATTTATTTGTCATATTATATGTTTGAGATTTATTTATATTCAAAATATAAATATTGTTATTCACATCTAATGTGTTTATCTCAATATCATCTTTATATAATAAAACATTTTAGTGTTCTAGAATATAAAGGTAAACCCACAACGGGTTAAACCCTTATATGAAGATAATGTTTATAGTCAAACTAGTTACATTATAACAGTTTCCTAATTTAAGTACACACCCGAAGGGTAGTTCCTAAACTTAGGTATCTACGGTCAAAACATCGACTTTCATCCCGTTTCTGATTCGCAGATAAATCTCAACTGAAGTCAGTATCCTGCTTACAGCAGATTCTGCACATCAGTATATTTATGTATCACACTAAGTATCTAAAATCCAATTTCTATACTAGTAGTGAACATATTTATGACAAACATATTTGAAGTCAGAGCCTTGCCCGTTCTTCAATTCCTTCATGTCTGCTTTGTCCAAACGGCAGTCACGCTTCCGCGATCCCATTTGCTACATTTTAGGCATACATTTTGTGATATGTTATTTATCTTCCCAGAAGATTATAATGATTTTGCCTTTGCCCTTTTCCACATCTCAGAAGCGTTCGGCCTAGCCTTGGCCTTCTGGACTGTTGAAGTGTGGTGCGACTTGCGCTACTTGCCTATTGCAAAGTTTGGCTTTGTCTCCTTGAGAATAGCCATTAACTCTCCAAGAGTTTACTATTGAAATATTTACTTCTAAGATCTAAGGATAGATCTATGAAGATCATTCAATTTCAATATCATACTATAATGATCTAATCCTTAGTTCTGATTAAGAAATTAAGGAGTCTGTTTGGCAAGCTTAATGGATTAAGCACTAAAGTTGTCATCACATGAATATTCCAAATATCATGTTCTACTCTTTGCTGAACTTCGGGCTTAGGCCTAATATGTTATTTTATCAAATAAAATAACTAATTAGTTTCCAGGACCATCCTGAACTTTTTCCCAATTTGAAAATTAAAGTCGTTTAAATACATTTTCACCACCAGGATTATGTTTTAAACAACTAATATCTTTCAATTTTCTTGATTCTAATAGTCCAACTATTTAATCAACGATTTAGGTACTATTAATTTATAATGATTACTATAGTTCAACTATATAATCAACTATAATTCAATTGGTTAAATTCAATTATATTGATTACTATAATCCAATTATAAAATCAACTATTAATTGAAATAGTTTGAATACAGTCCAACTGTTTATTAAAACAACTATTAAAATATATTCCAACTAATATATTAATTATATGACGAAAAATGATATTGGCGCGTATGGCAATTACTAAACGAATATTGCAAATTTAATACTTGCCTCCCACTATTTTTCGGCGAGCCTCTGGCCCTCTGTCGAGTACTCGGGAAACCTTGTTTCCTAGTGGGCTATGATCCCGTTAAATGTCACACAATCTTGACTTTGGCCAACAAATTGTATGATAATTAACTAGGTAGATCTCTAAGATCAATTGGATTCCATCCAATTCCTAGATCCAGTAGGGGGATATCCAAGTCCGAAACATATATCTTATATATGCCATATATCCAATTATTGCCTAACCTTTTTCCTCTGAATCAACTAAGCCTTGGCTTTGGCACAACAAACTTAGTGATCCCAGTCAATCGGACCCATTGACCTTGGAAAGCTTCGTAATCAATGTTGATGGACAAGAAGTGATCTTGACTTTGGCCAACAAAATCACAACTTGGACAAGACACCAATATGGAAAAAGCCTTCATGATTCAAACACATCCTCGACGACAAAGGTCTTGACTTTGGCCAACAAACCAATTCCAGTCTTAGATCTTGAGTAAGAATCACTCAATGGAAGGAAAAAACTTAATATGTTGTGAGGGTTTTTCGCGTGCAAATTGGAAACCAATTTATTATCTTTGTTAAGGTCTCATTATCATACACCCTTAAACATGCATTCTAACACATAATAAGGCGCGTAAATAATAATAATGATATGCAAATGGATACTTAACACATTGTTCCTAGAACAATCTCTCCATTTCCTCTCTCCCGCTAGCACAAGTATTTGCTTCTACCCATTACATAACACTTATAAAGAAACCTCATTTACATTGAGGGGAATAGGTGAGAAGAGAATTCACAGAGTCAAAGAGGTTAATAGGCTGGACAAGCAGGTCCAATTAATAAATTCTAAATTTATTTACAATAATTTCCAAAATTTACATCTAATATCATCTGAATAACATTATTCATGCATCGCAAAATGTATTCACACAAGCATGTTATCATCAATCTAATCCAATTAATTAATCTGATAATATAATGACCATCCAATGTTCAAACAACGATTTGATTTTTTGCGCGAGTCCAACTCGTTTGCGAATAATACTCAAAGTACGAATTCTTGGAATTAAAATACTTAAACTAAAAAATTAAATCCAATTCAATTTGTATTTAATACTAATCCCTTATTTATTCAAATTAAATACTACAACTTTATTACGAAACCTTTACGACTTAAATTCCAATTTAATCGCTAACGGGTCTCAAAGAGCCCGATTAACATCCAATGTTAATTTAATTAAAGTTCCAATGGGCTTTAATTAAGTTCTTAAGGCATGGAACTTTTTGGTCAACTTGGGTCAAACCCAAAGACAAACCCATTGTAAAGTAATCACCCTTATATGCCTAGAAAAACCATTTAATGCCCCATTATGCCCAATTAAAGTTAAAGGTCCCATTAAGTCCAGAATTGGACTTTATGGATAATGAATTTTGGGCCCAATTGGATCCAAACAATTTGCTTAAATAAACCCATCGTTGGTGTTGGAAATCTAATAACCATATCCCAAGATCAAAAACCAAGCAAGATATATATAAGAATGAATTAGATTGAAGTAATGGCGGAAACAATACTCACAAATCACCAAATGTGGATGCAATGGATGAAGCAAAATCCTCCTTTGAGCAGTGAAGATTTCGGCCAAGCAGTGAAGAGAAGCTCCAAGCTTGAATTTGATCCTTCCAAGCTCTAAGATGAGTTTCCCATATCACCTTGTATGATCCCTTGATGGTGCTAGCCAAAGATGTGTATTAATGTTCCAAACTTGTACACTTTCTTCACAAGTTCTTAAGAAAATGGAAGAAGAAGGAGAGCCAAAAACAGTTCACTGGTTTCGGTCAAGAGAGGGAGAGAGCAAGATCTGATTTTTTGTTTCAAAAATCAATTTATATTTATGTTATAATTATATTAAATAATAATATAAATATAACACAAACCATGCAAAGACTTAGAGTGTCTAATACACTCAATTTCCATGCATTATCTTTGAGTGCTTTGTACACTATCTTCATGCATTGCATCTTGATTAAAAAATACAAATAATGACAAGTGTCATGTGGGCCCCACACGTTTCCAAATGAAAGTGGGCCCACTTGCACTCACGCGTTCGGGTTCGATATTTCCGAAATATCGAGCTTACGTCGCGACGTTAATTAAATCGAATTTAAATAAATAATTGCGCCTAGCGAATTATTATTTACGTCGCTAACGAATTAATTCTAAATTAATTCGTTTGCCCGAATAAAATCTAATTTCAATTTCGCGTCGGAATCGAATTCCGTTTATTATATCGAATATAATAATTTTACGATTAATTCTAAATTAATCGATCTCTCTCTTTATACAGTACTTTATCCAAGATAAAGTCTCTCCGTAATTAATCCAAGATTAATCGAGTTTGAATCATACGTCATCGGTGAATCTTCGGGAAGCGACCCAAGAGACCTCTAGATATGTTGGCAGTAAATCCGGTTGTCGAACTATCCGAACACGTACGTACCAAGTACTACGTTTTTACCGATTTACAAGACAAGGTTAGCTTCTAGCAAAACGCCATGCCTACCCAATTCTCTAGAAATATTCTTACTGGAATATTAGATCTATAACAGGCGTAGTATACCGTAGTATAGTGTATATCGAACCAGTATCGGATGATCACATGCTAGGGCTGGGGCTGGATAAGTGTCTGCCCCGTCCGAAACACATATCGGATGTCAAGCAACCAGTCTCTTTGAATCGGATAATCCTGACCTAGTCATATTATCCCGATGGTTGCAACCATTATAGAGTACTAGTTCTGAATCCCTCGCGATCATCATCTCCATATGTCTGAAGTGATACTTCCATCTTGATATCACATCCAATACACTACGATTCTCGATAAACCCAGAAGAGGTATACACAGAACTCGTTAAAGCCCTGGACCACCAAACCTAAATTTTACCGATTGTCGTAAGTACTAGCGATGCAAATCTCAGGTTAAGATCATATGCACCTACCCTGAAGCGGACTCCCATAGACACGCAGACATACTACCAATGGGATTCCGCGGGGTCTATCCAGAGCGAAGCTGTTTTCCGTACCATCGGTAAAACACAACCTCCTACCGCACTTGCATAAGTATCCTATACTTAAATATATGAGAACTATGCCGTTGTGCCCTCACAACATGCACGAGTGCAGTACTAGTCTATTCCGCATTATCGATGTCCAGTCTCGATAATACTACGACTAGGGATATTTAATGATTAAACCTTTATGGATTGATACTGTCTCATATCATCTCAATCCGGAACTAATCATAGGGACTTTTACCATTTATATATCAAAGTAAATAAATTACAAAACGGTAAAAGGCAATTTCATTACTACATAGTTAATTTTGTACAATAATACAATATCATTTACAAAATAGTGACGCTATGGGACATTACTGTCTAACAATCTCCCACTTGGCCTATAGCCAGTCACTCAAGCATCTAATACCTGAACTATGTACATGTCGCTCAAACTTTTCCCGAGGAATAGCCTTCGTCAGCGGATCTGCAATATTATCCTCTGATGCGATCTTCTCGATCTTCACATCGCCACGATGTATGATCTCTCGAATCAGATGGAATCGTCGAAGAACATGTTTGGATCGTTGATGAGACCTTGGTTCCTTAGCCTGTGCTATAGCCCCGCTATTGTCACAATACAATGGAACGGGCTCAGCTGCTAACGGAACTACTCCTAATCCAATTAGGAATTTACGGATCCAAACTGCCTCTTTTGCTGCTTCAGCTGCTGCAATGTACTCCGCTTCAGTTGTTGAATCGGCAACAGTATCTTGCTTGGAATTTCCAGCTCACTGCTCCGTTATTCAAGCAAAATATGTACCCGGTTTGCGACTTAAAGTCGTCTCTGTGTCGGTTTGGAAACTTGCATCAGTATACCCAGATACCTCAAGTTCTCCATCTCCATAGATTAAGAAAACATCCTTAGTTCTTTTAAGATACCTAAGGATATTCTTAACCGCCATCCAGTGATCCTGTCCTGGATCGGCCTGATATCGACTGCACATGCTCAAAGCATAGGACACATCAGGTCGTGTACATATCATGGCATACATGATCGATCCGACTGCCGAGGCGAACGGAGTCCGACTCATGTTGTCTCTCTCATCTTGTGTTTTAGGAACACATGTCCCTAGATAGAAAGACGCCATGTGATGTTGGCAACAGTCCCTTCTTGGACTGATCCATGTTGAATCTCTTCAACACTTTATCAATATATGTACTCTGGGAGAGTCCAAGTAGCTTTCTAGATCTATCCCGGTAGATCTTTATTCCTAGAATAAAAGCTGCTTCTCCCAGATCTTTCATGGAGAATTTCAATGAAAGCCAAGCTTTCACCGACGTTAACATGGGAATGTCATTGCCTATTAGCAATACATCGTCGACATAAAGGACAATAAAAGTCAGTGCACTCCCACTAACCTTCTTATACACACAAGGATCATCTACGTTTTGAATGAAATCATATTCTTTTATGACCTCATCAAAACGTTGGTTCCATGACCTCGATGCTTGCTTCAGTCCATAAATGGACCGATTTAACTTACAAACCTTGTTTGCAAGTCTTGGTGCGATAAAACCGTCAGGTTGTTGCATATAAACATCCTCCAACAGGTTTCCGTTAAGGAAAGCGGTTTTAACGTCCATCTGCCATATTTCGTAATCGTAATATGCAGCTATCGCAAGCATTATCCGAATGGATTTAATCATGGCAACGGGTGAGAAAGTTTCGTCATAATCAACTCCAAGTTGTTGACGATACCCCTTCGCTACAAGCCTAGCTTTGTACGTTTGAACGTTGCCATCCATGTCTGTCTTCTTCTTGAAGACCCATTTGCATCCAATAGGCTTTACGCCTTCTGGTGCATCAACCAGTGTCCAAACTTGGTTGGTATACATGGAATCCATTTCGGCCTTCATGGCCTCTTGCCATAAAGTGGATTCGATACCCTGTATCGCTTCCTCATACGTGCCGGTTCAGTATCCTCAATAAGATTAATATCTACATGAGGTGAGATCAGGAATCCATACCTCTCAGGTATTACCCTGACTCTCTCCGACCTACGTAGCCCTTGTGTAATTGAAGATTGTGGTTCAGTCTCATCCTGGATGGACTGTTCATGTTCCGTTCTAGATTCAATGCCAGGAACAGTATCACTACGACTTTCATCGAGTTCTACTTTCCTCCACTACTAACCACTGCATTTATGAATTCCTTCTCAAGGAAAACTGCATGTAGAGCAACAAATACTTTGTTCTCTTTTGGGTTATAGAAGTAATATCCTTTGGTTTCCTTAGGATATCCAACAAATAGGCATTTATCTGATTTGGGTTCAAGTTTGGTACCTTCCAAACGTTTGACGTATGCCCAGCAACCCCCAAATCTTCAGGAATGAGAAACCTGGTTTCTTTCCTGTCCATATCTCATACGGAGTCTGTTCAACAGACTTTGACGGAACCCTATTCAAAATAAGAATTGCACTTTCTAATGCATGTCCCCAGAAGGATATAGGTAGCTCAGTGCGACTCATCATCGACCTTACCATGTCCAGCAAGGTACGGTTTCTCCGTTCAGACACACCATTTAATTGTGGTGTTCCAGGAGGAGTCCATTGTGAAAGAATACCATATTCTTTCAAGTAATCTTGAAACTCATTACTTAAGTATTCGCCACCACGGTCCGACCGTAATGTTTTAATACTCTTGCCTGTTTGTTTTTCAACTTCGTGTCGAAACTCTTTGAATTTCTCAAAAGTTTCCGACTTGTGCATCATTAGATACACATAACCATAACGTGATGCATCATCCGTAAAGGTTACGAAGTATCGATATCCACCTCTAGCCTGGCTAGACATGGGCCCACAAACGTCACTATGAACGAGGGCTAACAGTTCAGTGGCGCGTTCACCTTTACCACTAAAAGGTGATTTAGGCATTTTGCCTAACAAACAAGATTCGCAGACGTCATATGAATTTGGATCAAATCCGTCCAAGTACCCACTCTTCGAAAGTGTGGATATGCGAGTCTTGTTGATGTGTCCCAGACGACAATGCCACAAATAAGTTTCTTCTTTTGGATTACTCATTTTGAGCCTTTTGTTTGTTATTTTACATTTTGGAGATTCATTTATATTCAAAATATAAAGACCATTATTTGCATCAGCACTGCAAATTTCTGCATCATTCATATATAAATAACACCTGGTGTTTTTAAATACAAAAGTGTACCCTGTTTGGGTTAACAAAGATACAGAAATAATATTCCTAGTTAAACTAGGAACAAAATAACAGTCATTTAGTTTAAGTACATGCCCCGAGGGCAGTTCCAAAACAAAAGTGCCTACGGCCAAAACAGCAACAGAAGTTCCATTTCCAACACGTAGATCAACCTCCCCGAAGCCAGTCTCCTGCTATCATGCAGATCCTGCACATCAGTACAAATATGAGAACCACAGCCAGAATCAAAAATCCAATTTTTATTAAGACTTGAAGTAGTCATATTTATCTCAATAACAAACATACCTGAGGCCGGGAGCCTTGCCCGCCTGTATGTCCTCCTTATGTCCCTTGTTCATGCGGCAGTCACGCTTCCAGTGACCTCTTTTGCCGCATTTAAGGCAAACATCTTGAGACTTGTCCCTTGGCTTCCCAGAAGCCTTTGTTGACTTGGCCTTGCCTTTGTTCTTATGCTTCTTCTTCTTAACACCCCCAGTTGCCTTGAGCCCAGCTTTCGGCGTTTGAGATGTTGTTGCAAAGTGCGCCTCGCGCTTGTTGCCTTTCAGAAGTTCTTTCTCTGACTCCTTGAGAATTGACAACAACTCTCCAAGAGTGTCATCCGAATTCATCAGTTTGTAGTTGATGACAATCTGTTTCCAAGTATCGGGTAGTGACTGTAGTAGAAGTACTATAGCCAGCTCAGACTCCAAGACTATACCCATACAAGCCAGTTCATCAATATCTGCTATCATTTGAGTCCCATGGACCTCAACAGAACTACCATCAGTCATACGGGTGCGAAAGATCCTCTTCACCAACTCGTACCTCGCCATCCGCTTATTAGTGCGGTGAAGATCTTGCAATCTTGCCATCATATTATAAGGATCCAAGTCCCTATTTTGGCGACGAAAGTGTTGAGTCATTGAAGCAAGCATAATCGACTGAGCTGTGTCACAATCATCACTGTGAGTTTTCCATAACTCCAGCTCAAGTGGCTCAGTGGGCTTAGGCCCGAGAGGTCTCTGAATAGTATACAGTATCCTCTCTGCCCCAAGGACTATCCTTAGGTTCATTTCCCAATCAGCGAAGTTTGTCCCTCTAAAGACATTGTCTCCCATGATAATGTCACGGACATTTACCTTGCTAGCCATCTTAACTACGATAGTCCAACTATCTAGTTAACGAAAAAATGGGTACAGTCAAACTGTTACAAAATAACATTTTTATTAGTCCAACTAATGTTAAAAATTGACGAAATAAATTTTTGTAAGCGCGTAAAGCTAAGTATCTGAATGAAATTGCAAACTCAATACTAGCCTCCCACTATTTTCTACAAGTCTCTAACCCTCTGTTGAGTACTCGGGAAATCCAATTTCCTAGTGGGCTAGGATCCCGTTAAATAACACACAACCTTGACTTTGGCCAACAAGTTGTATGATATTTAACTAGGTAGATCTCGAAGATCAATTGGATCCCATCCAATTCCTAGATCCGGTAGGTGGACATCCAAGTCCGAAACATATATATCTAATACATACGTCAATGTATCCAATACATTTTCCTAACCATTTCCTCTGAATCAACTAAGCCTTGGCTTTGGCACAACAAACCTAATGATTCCAGTTAAGCGGGGACCCATTGACAAGGAAAGTTTCGTAATCAATGTCGATGGACAAGAAGTGATCTTGACTTTGGCCAACAAATCACAACTTGGACAGGACACCGATGTGTAACAAAACTCTCATGATTCAAACACATCCTCAATTGACAAAGGTCTTGACTTTGGCCAACAAACCAATGCCAATTTTGGATCTTGAGAAAGAATCACTCAACGGAAGGAAAATCGCTTAATATTGTTTGAGGGATTTTTCGCGTAATTGGCAACCAATTAATTTATCTTTGTTAGGTCTCATCATCATACACCCTTAAGCATGCTTCTAAAACATCATAAAGTGCATAAAGTAAAGTAATAGTGATATACGGATGGATATATAAACAACTTGTTCCTAGAACAAATCACTCCCTTTCCTCTCCCCGCTAGCACTATTCTACTTCTACCAAATTACATAATACAATAAGAGAAACCTCATTTACATTGAGGGGAATTAGGTGAGAAGAGAATACATAGAGATAAAGAGATAAGGCTGGACACGCAGGTCCAATTTATAAATTCCAAATTTACAATAATTTCTAAAATTACCCTTCCCTTCTAATATCCATCCGATATGCACTATTCATACAACACATCCACATTCATTCATTCATTCAAGGCATGTTATACAACCAATCAAATCCAATTAATTAGTCTTTAATTAGGTGACAATACAATGATCAAACAATTGTTTGCATTTGCGCGAGTCCAACTCGTTTTGAGAATAAATACATATTGTATGAATTCACGAATTATATCGAACTACTCGTTAAATCCAATTTAAGTCGTATTCAATACTAATCCTATTATTTAATTCTAAATTAAATATATACACTTTTATTGTGCTTTTATAACTTAGATTCCAAATCTAGTTCTTTGGGTCTCAAAGCCCAACCAACATCTAATGTCCGTTTAATTAAAGTCCGATGGGCTTTCTATTGATTTCATTAGGCTTGGGCCTTGGTCAATGTGGGTCAAACCCAATTTCCAAGCCCAATAAGGAATCACCCTCATTTGCCATAAAACCAATATCAAGCCCATAAGGCCCAATTAAACATAAAAGCCCATTTATTACATTTGGACTTAAATGGTGTGATTTAGGCCCATTTTGATCCAATCCAAATGGTCCAAATCTACTTGGCCCAACCAAGCCCATTTATGACCAAATATAATAGTTTTAGGCCCAATTCCAATTTAAGCCCAATTAACTAAATTTTAAAATTCCAAATTTTATAACTTAATTAATTAAAGTGTATGTTCATGATTAATCCTTTAAATCAATATTTCCAAAATATCAAATTAATCTATTAATCATATTTTTATCTTAAATACATGTCCAACATTATTTAATCAAAAAATCATGTCCCTAATTGTCATCAAGCATTCGGCCAAGGTGAAAAATATGGTTCCGATTTCGTTTTCAATCCAATCAAGTCACAAATGATCATCTCCATATTATTTCAAGTCATCCAATGTCTTAAAATTAAAAAATCATCTAGTCCTCATGCTTGCATGTATTCGGCCAAGCCACTTTGGGGTTGGAAAAATTAATCCAATTTATTTTCCATGAAATTGATAATGTATAATCATTTTAACATACATCTAAGCATATTCAACCAAGCAAACTCATCAAATCATGCTTCAAACAATTTTCCCCAAATAACATCCTAATATATTTGCATGCATTTTTAGGCTCAATGATACCATTGTTGGAAATCTAATAACCATATCCCAAGATCAAAAACCAAGCAAGATATATATAAGAATGAATTAGATTGAAGTAATGGCGGAAACAATACTCACAAATACCAAATGTGGATGCAATGGATGAAGCAAAATCCTCCTTTGAGCAGTGAAGATTTCGGCCAAGCAGTGAAGAGAAGCTCCAAGCTTGAATTTGATCCTTCCAAGCTCTAAGATGAGTTTCCCATATCACCTTGTATGATCCCTTGATGGTGCTAGCCAAAGATGTGTATTAAAGTTCCAAACAAAACACTTTCTTCTTCACAAATTCTTAAGAAAAATGAAAGAAGGGAGAGCCAAAAATGTTCACATGTTTCGGTAATAGAGGGAGAGAGAAGATCTGATTTTTGTTTCAAAAATCAATTTATTTATTTATGTTATAATTATATTAAATAATAATATAAATATAACACAAACCATGCAAGACTTAGAGTGTCTAACACTCAATTTCCATGCATTATCTTTGAGTGCTTTGTACACTATCTTCATGCATTGCATCTTGATTAAAAAATACAAATAATGACAAGTGTCATGTGGGCCCCACACGTTTCCAAATGAAAGTGGGCCCACTTGCACTCACGCGTTCGGGTTCGATATTTCCGAAATATCGAGCTTACGTCGCGACGTTAATTAAATCGAATTTAAATAAATAATTGCGCCTAGCGAATTTATTATTTACGTCGCTAACGAATTAATTCTAAATTAATTCGTTTGCCCGAATAAAATCTAATTTCAATTTCGCGTCGGAATCGAATTCCGTTTATTATATCGAATATAATAATTTTACGATTAATTCTAAATTAATCGATCTCTCTCTTTATACAGTACTTTATCCAAGATAAAGTCTCTCCGTAATTAATCCAAGATTAATCGAGTTTGAATCATACGTCATCGGTGAATCTTCGGGAAGCGACCCAAGAGACCTCTAGATATGTTGGCAGTAAATCCGGTTGTCGAACTATCCGAACACGTACGTACCAAGTACTACGTTTTTACCGATTTACAAGACAAGGTTAGCTTCTAGCAAAACGCCATGCCTACCCAATTCTCTAGAAATATTCTTACTGGAATATTAGATCTATAACAGGCGTAGTATACCGTAGTATAGTGTATATCGAACCAGTATCGGATGATCACATGCTAGGGCTGGGGCTGGATAAGTGTCTGCCCCGTCCGAAACACATATCGGATGTCAAGCAACCAGTCTCTTTGAATCGGATAATCCTGACCTAGTCATATTATCCCGATGGTTGCAACCATTATAGAGTACTAGTTCTGAATCCCTCGCGATCATCATCTCCATATGTCTGAAGTGATACTTCCATCTTGATATCACATCCAATACACTACGATTCTCGATAAACCCAGAAGAGGTATACACAGAACTCGTTAAAGCCCTGGACCACCAAACCTAAATTTTACCGATTGTCGTAAGTACTAGCGATGCAAATCTCAGGTTAAGATCATATGCACCTACCCTGAAGCGGACTCCCATAGACACGCAGACATACTACCAATGGGATTCCGCGGGGTCTATCCAGAGCGAAGCTGTTTTCCGTACCATCGGTAAAACACAACCTCCTACCGCACTTGCATAAGTATCCTATACTTAAATATATGAGAACTATGCCGTTGTGCCCTCACAACATGCACGAGTGCAGTACTAGTCTATTCCGCATTATCGATGTCCAGTCTCGATAATACTACGACTAGGGATATTTAATGATTAAACCTTTATGGATTGATACTGTCTCATATCATCTCAATCCGGAACTAATCATAGGGACTTTTACCATTTATATATCAAAGTAAATAAATTACAAAACGGTAAAAGGCAATTTCATTACTACATAGTTAATTTTGTACAATAATACAATATCATTTACAAAATAGTGACGCTATGGGACATTACTGTCTAACACTTGTACAGACCAAGCCCAATAAGCCAATAACAACGTTTTCAGAGCCCAAATCCAATGTAAGCCCAAGTATAATTCAAAAAATTCCAATTTCATATGTAATTAATAGAAAGTGTAATTTTTCATAATTAATGAAACAAATTAACATTTATAAAACATCAAATAGCCTAATTAAATTATGTTTATAATCTACATTAAAACATGTCCAACATATTTTAACAAAAATCAAACCCATATACCATGCTTCAAGTCTTGCTTTGTGGGGATTTTTATGGCCCCCCGAATTCGAATTCAATCCAATTTAATCCAATTTCAACAGTAAATCAACATTTCCCAATTGATTCCAACTCATCCAGAATCAAAAATCAAAAAATCCAACATTAGGGCATCATAGTATTCCGGCAAGCCAAACCATTAGACATTAAAATGTTCATGAAATTGATCTAATTCAAATTTCAATTAAACTGATTTAAGCATACTCAATCATCAATTTAAACCAAATCATGATCAAATACATTTTACCCATTTAAAACCTAAGTCAAGTTTTCATGCTTAATCAACGCTCTGATCATTGGTGTTGTTTTACTACAACTCTAAGTCCCGAGGATCGATCAAGCATAGAAACAACATGTGAATACATTCAAGGAGGTGCGGAATACTCAAAATATCGTTGAGCGATGCGACAAGAACAAAAAATCTTTAAGTCTCCTCCAAGGTGCTCGGCAGTCCAATGTTTTTGGTCTCCACCATTTTCGTTTCGGCCATGGATCATCTCTAACTCCAAGCTTTCATGATGTGATCCAAGCTCACTTGAGCGGTTCCGATCACCTTTCTAAGACCCCGAATGTGTGCTAGCACTCTTGATTTTTTTCCACAAAAATCACTCATCTTCTCATTGTATTCTCGGTGAAACCAGAAGGAAAATAGCCCAGTTTGGGCGTGAGAGAAAGGAAGAAATAATGAGAGAGAGAGTTTTGTGTGTTAGTTGGAAATTGATTTCTAAAATCAATTAAAAAGCATATACCAAATTTTGTAAAAAGCTTTCCAAAAGTCAACACAAAATTTGGCTCCAAAATGGAATTAAATGCTATCAACCACTCACATCACTACTTACATCAATCAATCAATCAAGTGACAAGTTGTCACATCACTCAAAGTGACTAATGATTTGACGCTTGATGTGACTAGCGATTTGATGCTTGATGTGACTTGCGTGCCGCACTCGAATTTTAAATGCGAATGCGCTCGCAAACACTCCCGGTCTCAGGTTCACTAATTCCAAATTAACGAATTTTCCGTTGCGATGTAATTAAATAATTATGCCTAGAAAAATCACTATTCACTTCGCTAACGAATTAATTCTAAATTAACTCGTTCGCCCAGATTAAAATCTAATTTCAATTCCGCGTCGAACTCCAATTTCGCATAATATATTGAATATATTATTTTATCGATTAATTCCAAATTAATCGTTTTCTCTCTTTAAATAATATTTTTTCCCAGATAAAATATCTATGTAATTAATCCTAAATTAATTCTATCTCTCTCATTAATTAATCCCAGATTAATTAAGTGTGAGTCATACGTCATCGGTGAATCTTCGGGAAGCGACCCATGAGATACCCGGATATGTTGGCATTAAATACGGTCGTCGGACTATCCGAACACCTAAGTACCTAGTACTACGTTTATACCGATAATACCCAAGACAAGGTTGGCTTTGTTAGACATTATGTCCCATAGCGTCACTGTTGTAAATGATATTGTATTATTGTACAAAATTAACTATGTGATAATGAAATTGCCTTTTGCCGGTTTGTAATATTATTTACTTTGATATATAAATGGCGAAAGTGTTGGACAAAATGACCCATAGCGTCACTATTTGCACAGATCATTGTGTTGTTGTAGCAAATTAACTATGTGACTAGGAAATTGCACTGTCATCATTTGTGATTAGATCACCATAGATATATAAATGAAGAGAGGTCCCTATGATTAGTTCCTGGATTGAGATGATATGAGACAGTATCAGTCCACAAAGGATTAATCATTAAATATCCCTAGCCGTAGTATTATCGAGACTGGACATCGATAATGCGGAATAAGCTAGTATTGCACTTGTGTGCGTTGTGAGGGCACAACGGCATAGTTCTCATATATATAAGTGTTGGATACTTATGCAAGTGCGATATGAGGTCGTGTTTCACCGATGGTACGGGAAACAGCTTCGCTCTGGATAGACCCCTCGGAATCCCATTGGTATTATGAATATGTGTCTATGGGAGGCCGAAATCAAGGTAGGTGTGTATAGTCTTAACCTGAGACTTACATCGCTAATGCTTACGACAATCGATATACTTTAGTTGAGGTCGTCTAGGACTGTAACGGTTCTGTGTACGCCAATGCCGGGTATATTGAGAATCGTAGTGTATTGGATGTGATGTCAAGACGGAAGTATCACTCCAGTCATAGTGGAGATGATGTCACGCAGGATACGGTATTAGTGCTCTTAAGAGATGCGCATCCAATCGAGATATTATGACCAGGTCATGAATATCCGATTATAGAGACTAGTTACCAGACATCCGATATGTGTTTCGGACGGGGCAGACACTTATCCAGCCCCAGCCCTAGCACGTGACTATCCGATACTGGGCCGATATACACAATACATTAGTATACTACGCTTGATACAGATCTTAATATTCTTTAAAGGATATGCCCGGAGAATTAGGTAGACTTGGTGCTTTGCTAGGAGTCGACCTTGTCTCGTAAATCGGTAGAACGTAGTACTTGGTACGTACGTGATTCGGATTCTCCGACGACCGTATTTACTGCCAGATTATCCGGGGATCTCATGGGTCGCTTCCCGATAATCCACCGATGACGCACAACTCGCACTCTTGAATAATATGGGATTATACAGAAGAGAGAGAAAATTAATCTAGGATTAATTACGGAGATATTTTATCTAAGATAAAATATCGTCTAGAGAGAGATAACGATTAATTTGGAATTAATCGGTAAATTAATATATTCGATATATTAAACGAAATTAGATTTCGACGCGGAATTAAAATTAGATTTTAATTCGGGCAAACGAGTTAATTTAGAATTAATTCGTTAGCGACGTAAATAATAATTCGCTAGGCGCAATTATTTATTTAAATTCGATTTAATTAACGTCGCGACGTAAGCTCGGTATTTCGGAAATATCGAACCCGAACGCGTGAGTGTATGTGGGCCCACTTTCATTTGGAAACGTGTGGGGCCCACATGACACATGTCATATTATGCATTATTTAATTCTAATGCATTGCATGTAGATAGTGTACATTGCACTCAATGTCATTGCATGGAAATTGAGTGTTTGACACTCTAAGCCATTGCATGTTTTGTGTCATAAATTTATTATTTATTTAATAAATATTATGGCATAAATATAAATTATTTTTTGGTAAATCATTTTAACTCAACACAATTTTATCTCTCTCAAAATGCTCTCTTCTCTCACGCCCAAATGAAGGAATTGTTCACTGGTTTGGAACTAGAAATGGCGTGAACAAAGGGAAGCCAAGAGTGGGTTCTCATGGTGAGAAATCAAGTGCTAGCACACTTTCAAGTCTTGCGAAGGTGGTAGGGAGGTTCGACCATGAGGCGGGACTCATCCGATGGAGTTTGGAGCTTCGTTTTGAGACCCGAAACTGCCAAGACAGTGAGCATGGACTGGTTGCAGTGGCGTGAGCAAGGCAGTACGTTTTTGGCCTTGATTCGTCTTCAAATCGACATAACCGATCAATGTGAGTATTCCGCTACCTCCGTTGATGTATTCATGCATGTTTTCATGTCTTGTTTGATCTTGGGACCTAGATTTTTACCAACAGAAAGTCCATATGATTAATACCGGATTGAGATGATATGAGACAGTATCAATCCATAAAGGTTTAATCATTAAATATCCCTAGTCGGAGTATTATCGAGATCGGACATCGATAATGCGGAATAGACTAGTATTGCGCTTGTGCACGTTGTGAGGGCACAACGGCATAGTTCTCATATATTTAAGTATTGGATACTTATGAAAGTGCGATAGGAGGTTGTGTTTTACCGATGGTACGGAAAACAGCTTCGCTCTGGATAGACCCCGCGGAATCCCATTGGTAGTATGTCTGCGTGTCTATGGGAGGCCGCATCAGGGTAGGTGTATATGGTCTTAACCTGAGACTTACATCGCTAGTACTTGCGACAATCAGTAAAATTTGGTTTTGGTGGTTCGGGACCTTAACCGGTTCTGTGTACACCTCTTCTGGGTTTATCGAGAATCGTAGTGTACTGGATGTGATGTCGAGATGGAAGTATCACTTCAGACATATGGAGGTGATGATCATGCAGGACACAGAACTAGTACTCTATAAAAGGTTGCAACCGTCAGGACAATATGACCAGGTCAGGATTGTCCGATTGAAAGAGACTAGTTGCTTGATGTCCGATATATGTTTCGTACGGGGCAGACACATTTCCAGCCCCAGGCCTAACATGTGATCGTCCGATACTGGATCGATGTACGCAATACTATGGTATACTACGCTTGATATAGATCTAATATTCCAGTAAGAATATTTCTGGAGAATTGGGTAGGCATGGCGCTTTGCTAGAAGCCAACCTTGTCTTGTGAATCGGTAAGAACGTAGTACGAGGTACGTACGTGTTCGGATTATCCGACGACCGTAGTTACTGCCAACATATCCGGAGATCTCTTGGGTCGCTTCCTGAAGATTCACCTATGATATTTGATTCGGACTTAATTAATCTTGGATTAATTGCGGAGAAACTTTATCTTGGATAAAGTGCCTTATTTAGAGAGAGAACGATTAATTTAGAATTAATCGATAAAATTATTATATTCTATATAATAATCGAAATTCGATTTCGACGCGAAATTAAAATTAGATTTTAATTCGGGCAAACGAGTTAATTTAGAATTAATTCGTTAGCGACGTAAATAATAATTCGCTAGGCGCAATTATTTATTTAAATTCGATTTAATTAACGTCGCGACGTAAGTTCGGTATTTCGGAAATATCGAACCCGAACGCGTGAGTGCACGTGGGCCCACTTTCATTTGGAAACGTGTGAGGCCCACATGACACATGTCATTATATGCATTATTTAATTGTTAGTACATTGCATGGTGATAGTGTACAATACACTCAATGGTTTTGCATGGAGTTTGAGTGTTTGACACTCTAAGCCATTGCATGATTTGTGTCATAAGTTTATTATTAATTTAATAAATATTATGGCATAAATATAAATTGATTTTTGTAACAAAGATCAAGACAACTCTCCTCTCTCTCTCACAATGCCGTGACTTCCATTAGGGCAAAGAAGATTTGATTTTCTTTTCTCCATTTGCTAGCACATTGAAGGATCAAAGGAGGTGATAGGGAAACCATCAAAGAGCTTGGAATACACAAAGCTTGGAGCTTCAACTCTTCTTCCTCCCTTGGCCGAAACTTGAAGCTTGGAGATTCAAAGATTTTCTTCATCACTTCTCATCACAAAAGCTTTGTAAGTATGATTCCGCCATACTTCATCTTTTAATATATATTCATTGTTGTATTTCATATGCTTAATCTTTCCTTGGGACATATAATAGAAACCAACAGGCTTCTAGCAAAACGCCATGCCTACCCAATTCCCCAGAAATATCCTTACAGGAATATGTGATCTATTTCAGGCGTAGTATACGTAGTATTGCGTATTTTGATCCAGTATCGGATGTCACGTGCAAGGCATGAGGCTGGAATTGTGTCTGCCCCGTACGAAGCACATATCGAATCTCTGGTAACTAGTCTTTATAATCGGATAAACATGACCTAGTCATTTTATCCCGATGACTGCAGTACATAAGAGCATCAGTTCCGTATCCTACGTGACCATCATCTCCATTATGACTGGAGTGATACTTCCGTCTTGACATCACACCCAAGAGACTACGATTCTCAAGACACTAGTATTATATATACCCAGCAGAGGCATACACAGAACCTGTTAAAACCCTAGACAACCTAAAACCAAAGCATATTGATTATCACAAGTATTAGCGGTGCAAGTCTCAGGTTAAGACCAAATACACCTACCCTGATTCGGACTTCCATAGACACATAGTCATACTACCAATGGAATTCCGAGGGGTCTATCCAGAGCGAAGCTCTTTTCCGTACCATCGGTAAAACACAACCTCCTACTACACTTGCATGAGTATCCTATACCCAAATATATGAGAACTATGCCGTTGCCCTCACACAACGCGCACAAGTATAATACTAGTCTTTTACGCATTATCGATGTCCAATCTCGATAATACTCTGACTAGGGATATTTAATGATTAAACCTTTGTTGACTGATACTGCCTCATATCATCTCAATCCAGGAACTAATCATATGGACCTCCTATAATTTATACATCTTGGTGATCTAATCACAAATGATAAGAGAGCAATTTCCTTTGTCACATAGTTAATTTGTACAACAACACCATGATCTGTACAAATAGTGGCGCTTGGGTCATAATTGTCCAACAAAAGGTACTCAAAAACTATAAGATCCACTTGGAAGAATTTTCTGAGGAGGGAGGGAACTTTACTTTGGTCTACTTGATATTTCATTCTTGCTCAGGCTCAATATATTCCCCTTATTTCTATAAGTTCTGGCATTTTCTTTATTTATCTAATTTTGTATCTCTATCTCGTATTGTCTTTGGTTTTTTTAAGAATATGTACACCATTTCTTACTTTTCTTATAGCTTTCTCTTCCCCCTCCCATAAGTGAATATTCTCAGAACCTTACCATCAATTCTCATAGCTTGTCTTGAATTTCAGAAAATAATCCAGGATAATTACATAAGGATTCTCAACTTGGATAAAGAGTATGGCTACGAATATTTTTCTATAAAATGGCATAAAACGCGTTCTTGGGCGAACCGACCAACCAATACACATGGAGATTGCCCAGGTCAGCCTCAATAGTACTTAGACAGTTCATGGGCTGCTCAAACAATGACCAATTCACTGTTTGGACAGTTGTTACCCAGTAAGCCCGAAACTCACCCGGTAACGTTGTTTTCACCGTTTTCACATATTTTTACTCTGAAACACTTTACGGAAATTATTTCAATGCCCAATACGCATCCAATACATTCAAATAACATATATTTCATCACCAAAATTCCATAATTTTCATATCTGATATGGGTGCCAAAAATATCATTTTTCATGCTTTAAATCCAATTTCCTCAACATTAATCATATTAATATTTACACCAATAAAGAACTCAAGAACAATTCTAGGAGTTATAAGAGTGGTCATAACACTCTAGAATTGCAATAAGTCATCAATGATAAAATTGAACTAATATTACTCAATCTTACTTCACACATGCATATAGCCTCTCAATTCATCCTCCAAATCAAAAAGCCCCAAAATCCAAGAAATAAATAAATCCTAGAGCTATTCTAGATACTCAATAATAAGAAACAAACTTTCTATGTTTAATAATATTGAAGATTACCTCAAAATCTCCTAACTTCCTTAAACTTTCTTTTTGATTTCTTCACTTTCTCACAAGTTTCTTAAAAAAAAATATTTTTGGGAGATTTCTATTTGAGAGGGATTTCGTCCATGGAGGACTTATGAAAGAGGAAAAATATTTTTTCACTTTATATAATATGGATAACCTAACTTGGGGGTAATTTGGTCATTTTTCAAAATTATTTAATAAGCTTTAAGTTATCAAATTCAAATTGATAACTACAAGATTTAAATAAAGCATGCCACTTGTTACAAAAAAAATAATTAAACATGTGTAATAACAATTATTACAAATGAATATTAATCTAATTAAAAATAAAGTTAATGTAGACAAATTCAAATTGAATACTTCAACCTTAAATTTTAATATTATTAGTAACCAATAATAGTTAAACATATTACATAACAACTATGTAATATTGATATTATTTAATTATTTCATATTTAAATATCTAAATAATTAATTAATATAATTATTAATATATATTTATTTTTTATTTAAACTAAATAACAAAATATATATACTAGTGACATGTGTCAAAATCTCTTTTGACAATTAATTAATATGTATTTAATCAAATTTTGTATCAAATACAAATACATATTAATTATTAATTAACCAAAATACCATAATGCATGTATTTTCGTTTAACTGTTTATGACGACCACGGATAAACTCGCTAAATTATGCGAGTCAGTGTCATTGCATACGTATAATCCCTCTGCCACTGGCTATCAATATTATACCAAAGATATAGATAGGAACGTCAAATCCATAAGGTATAATATAGTCTACTGTCCAATTTACGATCTCTAAATAATACTCGGAACTCGCTTCTATACCACGGCCATTGATTTACTAGATCGCAAACATGTATAAGATACATATGCCCAATACACAAGACTGACAGATTCTGTCTGATACTCACATGATATCATGATCATCAGTCCACATCCAACGAGCAAGCAGAGGTATGATCTAAATAGATCGATGGCGTGAATGCCATCAAAGTATGGAGGATGTCTCATATATCCACAGTGGTATCGTAAGTCGAAGGATGACCAAATCTTAGCTTTTGAACCATAAATTGACCCTATCTGTTGTTAGAGATATGCCCTATACCCAACTTATGGAAGGGCTATATGTACATGTATTTGTAATATTTTCATTAATTAATAAAATGGCAATCTTTATTACACGTGTCTTACATAACTGATAAGAAACATCAAAAATGTAATAAAGCCCTTTGAGTAATAAGATGATGGCTTCCACGCCTTATGAGAATCATTACCCTTAAACATTCATAGTCATAGTTTTGTGAATAATCTGGGCGTTCACAAAGCGAAGAGACGAGCATAAATATATGATCCACCCTTAAGTGGGGTAGCCGATCTCATAGGCTACTAGTGGAGATCTTTCTGCTTGGTGTATCACATAAATGCATGAGTTGCTCGTGTCCATCGAACTGACCGCCGAAAGTTTTCACATGGAGTGTTTATCCCATAAGTCTGTGAGAACTTTCATGTATCGATTGTATGACTAGTCCTTAGACTTGAGGTCTTTACAATCTTTTATGTGGATCAAATAACTTTGACATTCTCCTTCCCCGGTTCAAAAGATCCGGTCATAAGGGTATGATTGGGTCAATTGTTGAAACACATGAAGTTTGTAAAGATACAATAGAGAATCACCACTCTCTCGGATAATATTTTCTTATAAGAGTAGTATTCCAGTTTGCGGGTTGATATGTGTGATCAGTGCTTGAGACTGTGGCCGCAGCAGAAGAATCTTGTGAGATTCTTGGGTTAGCATGATTCATGACACTATCAACATCATACCTTTGACTATATGGGTAGATATTTTCCATACCCTAGGTCAAACGGTGGGGATACAGTGAGGCGAGGGACCGTATCATATGTAAATCGCATACAGAATGGGTATATATCTTTCCTTCTCATTGGGGGGCCTTGGCATGTTACTAGATGTCAACCTTGGTCATTGAAATTGAACGACCATCTGATCGGAGGATAATTTATGTTCTATTAAATTATCATGATTCATTTCATGTCCAACTTGAGGGGAACCCAAAAGGTCACACATAAAAAAGTAGAAATCAATGGTTAACAGTGCAGAGTATAAATTTAACAACATATATGATTGTTGTAAGAATTGTTCATAAATGTTTCAATATGTTTAATTATTGAACATATCATTTATGAGGTTTTATAGTGGCTTAGGGATTGGTGAATAACGATAGGGGCACTTTGGGAATTGGAATGAATAAATAAATAAATAAATAACGTGAATAGTAACGTGAATAATAATTTTTTTTTATTTGTTAATTTTTTTGAATTCCAATTCGGCCCAAACTCTTATTAGGGTTTTATAATCTCATTAAACCACTAAATTAAGATCCAATGGCTAAGATGAAATTAGCTTTTATCCCACATCGGATTCTTAATTAATTTTGTTGTCTTTGGAGCACCTATATAAACCCAATGAATTCTCTACAAATTTTTGCACCAAACCTTTCATATCTTGGGTTTATATAAGTGAGCAACTCTAAAGTTTAAGAGTAAGCCATTGATTTTGAGGATCCTTAATTCTAATTGACTAGAGGAACCTCGAGTTAAAAGTTTTGAGGTATTTTCCTAGGCTAGCACCAACAGAAAAATACCCGTGCACTCAAGGCGTAGTCTTGCCATTCAGTTTTGGCTTTGGTGTGTGAATCTTCGGAGGCCACACACTTGGGTGGCTCTTTGGAACATGGAAGAGCTTTCTAAGTTCGAGAAAAGCTTGTAGATTGGAGGGAGGACTGGAGGAGTCTTTGGTTCAAGTAAGTCTTTTTCTTTCTTTATTTTAATTAGAGTTCTTATGACTGTTAGCATGTTTATGTTTATGTTCTTTGCATGTTTTAGTAGTTTTTATGCTTAGAATATATAGTAACATGCCTAGGCTTGTAGAATAATCAAAACAAATGGGTCTTGGGAAAAGGGATAGCGGCATCAAAATTTAATTTATTTAATTTTCTGCTGCATACTCGCGGCCGCTTCCCAACAGTGGTATCAGCGCGCCATTTTTGTTTTGATTAGTTTTCTCTCATTTTAACTCAAAATTGGGTGTGTAGAATCTCGTTGGAAAGCTATCACCCTGAACGTAATTTTAGGCATAAGTTTTACATGATTTGGTTAAGATTTGAATTGTGAAATTGCATTTAAAGTTCATGCATTTGTAAAAAAAAACATGAATAGTAAATTTATTTGATTAAAATAAAATGCAATATCATAATTAAATATTAATCAAAGTTATTTAATGCCTAAAATAATTCCAACATATTAAAACTCATATGCTTGATGATTCTATGTATTATTAGAATTGGCATGATTATTTTAGGATGCAAGCATCTAGAGACTTTCTAAGGAAATAGAGAGTGTATTGCTTATCCTTTAGCTAAGTAATTATTCCGTGATGAACTTAGAGATTTATTACCTTTAAGGCTAATAGATATAAATAACTTTTTTATAATAAAAGACATTATAAAAGATACAAGTGGGGTGGGACCAAGGCGTTAATAAAACTTTCCAAACTAAAGTTAATTTAACCAAAGGTATTACTATAGTTAGATAATGATTTGGTGTCTTCCTTCACTCACTACCTTTTTTATAGCGAAAAGGAAAAGCTGTGAAGACATCTAGATAATCATTTACTCAAAGCTTACCTAAAAGAATATTTAAAGTGTTGGACTAATTTGGAGGATCTATTGTTTATTCTTGTCACCAAGGCAATAAGAGCCTAAGAGGTAAGGGTATTTAAGAGAGTTCGCTCCACCCTCCCTCTGGGGAATTTTCATGGAGGAATCCATTTGACAGTTATTCACTTAAACTTGCTAAAATCCTCAATAATAATTTAAGTCTAAAATTTACCGCCCTTTGTAAAGTATAGACCCAAAGGGCTTAAACCGTATTGGCAGGACTAGGCTTTACCAGACTGACCAATATCAATTTGTCCCTAAATCGTACTACTGACAATGGTTTGACTTTTTTGAGTCATAAGATGCAGCGACCCTTAGACATGGTCTTATAACTTAGTGGCAAATATTGGGTGTCCACGAGGACTAGCATAAGCTATGACATGTTTGATTACCCAACCCAATGATAAAGGAATTGTGATTTATATCATAAATTGGTTGGGAACCTACCTAATTATCGTATTTTATAACGATCGGCCCTAGTCGGAGTTATGAAATGATGATAATGGGACCCTTGCCCATAAGAAATCCATCATATAGGGGTTGATGCGATTTGCTTAAAATTTTAAAACAATTGAGTGGGAGCAACTTCATAATATTAAAAGCCCATGTTATTATGAAACATTAATGAAAACATATTCCTAATTTTAACATTATCTCTTAACAGGTGGGTTAAAATATTTAACAAACATTCAAATGGCAAACAGAGTATCACTTTGTTCCACCATTGATGAGCATAAGCTCAAAGGGGACAACTACAATTACTGGTTTAGAAACCTTAATATTGTCTTACGATAAGAAACAATTTTATATGTTCTTGAAATACCATTTCCCCCTGAACCCGCAGAAGATGCTGACTAAAATACATTTGATGCTTGGAAGAAACACTTCGATGATGATGAGCAAGCAGTTTACAAAATGCTTGGCTCTATGTCTGACGAACTTCAGAAAGCTCACAAAGATATGGATGCTCAAACCATCATCTTTCACTTGAAGGAGTTGTATGCAACTTCCGTTCATACCGTGAGATTCGAAGTTTCATGTGCCTTATTCCAAAAAAGGTATAAGGAAGGATCTGTTAGTGGACATGTACTTAAGATGATTAGCCACATTGAAAAATTGTCCAACCTCGGGTTCATCATGGATCATGAGATAGGTCACGATCTAATTCTTCAGTCCTTACCAAAAGACTTCTCTAACTTTATTATGCAGTTTCATCTATTTGATAAAGAAGCTACTTTAGCAGAATTGCACAATCTGATAAAGCAAGCACATAAGGACTTGAAACTAGAACTTAAAACCTCCATCATGCTTACAGCTACGGACCTGAAGCCACAAGGCCCAAAGAAAAATAAGGGCAAAGCCAAGGCTCCAGATAACCTAAAGCCCAATGGTAAGGTGGAGAAGAAAAAGGGAAAGGGGAAATGTTTCTTTTATTGAAAGAAGGGTCATTGGAAGAAAGACTGCAGATCCTTGAAATCCAAGGAAGCTAGGGAAGCCAAGAGGCCAAGAAGCCCAATGCTTCAGGTATGTTGTATATGATTGAACTATATTATCAAAACTCTGAACCTTCTACTTGGGTGCTTGACACCGGTTGTGTGACTCACTTGTGTAACAATGTGCAGGGCCTGAGAAATAGTAGGATACTCCGTCATGGAGAGGTTGACTTATGCATGGGTAATGGAGCAAAACTGGCTGCATTGTGCGTGGGGACTTATTCATTAGTTTTGCCGAATGGTTTAGTTTTAGAATTAGAAGATTGTATTTATGTACCTTTTCTAGTAAAGAACATCATTTTAATTTATTCTTTATGTAATAAAGGCTTTTCATGCCTAATAAGTTGTAATGAATGTTCTATTTATTTCAATGAAATAAAATATGGAGATGGTATTTTGAATAATGGTATCTATGTCTTACAAACTAACAAATAATGTTCAACCACTAATATATACAACGTTAACTCGAATAATCTCAATAACATTAGAACTCATACACTCTGATGTATACGGACCAATGTCAGTTACCGCTAGAGGTGGATTCTCCTACTTCATTACCTTTATCGATGATCACTCGCGATATGGGTATGTGTACCTTATGCGGTACAAATCTGAAGCCTCTGAGAAATTCAAAGACTTCAAAGTTAAAATAGAAAACCAGCTCAATAAAAGTATTAAGTCACTAAGGTCTGACCGAGGTGGTGAATACTTAAGCAACAAAATTCAAGATTATTCGAGAGAAACTGGCATTGTTTCCCAGTGGACTTCTCCGGGAACTCCACAGCATAATGAGCTCTCCAAAAGGAGAAATCAGACATTATTAGATATGATCCGATCAATGATGCCAGACAAGTTCATTCCAAGACTGTTAGTCAAACACCATATGAGTTGTGGTCTGGGAAACATCCTAGTCTTAGTTATCTAAGAGTTTGGGGATGTGACACATATGTTAAGCTCACACAAACTAACAAATTGGATGATAGGGCAATTAAATGTAAGTTTGTAAGATATGCCTTGAACTCAAGAGCATACGTGTTTTACATCCCAAATGAACAAAGAACATTTGTCTCACGAAATGCTAAATTTCTAGAGAATGACATCCTTCTCAAGAAATATAGTGGGAGTATACTTGACCTCGATGAGCTACGAGAAGAACAAACTAACATAGAACTAAACCCCAGGCCCCTCAAAAGGGCAGCGACAGAACAACCACAAGGTTATGAACTTGGAAGGTCTAGTAGGGAAAGATATGAGCCTGAAAAATATGGTTTCCTCAGGTCATTGATAATGACGATCCCACCAGTTATGACGAAGCAATGCGTGACATTGATTCAGCCAAGTGGCTTGAGGCCATGAAATCTGAAATAGACTCTATGTATTGGAATCAAGTCTGGGACTTGTTGGATGCACCTGAAGGGATAAAACCTATAGGCTGCAAGTGGATTTACAAGCGTAAAACTAATGCAGAAGGCAACATCCAAAACTATAAGGCTAGGTTAGTGGCGAAAGGTTATAGACAAATCCAATGAATTGACTATGATGAAACCTTCTCGCCTGTTGCAATGATAAAGTCCATTCAAATTTTACTGGCACTAGCTGCACACTTTGATTATGAGATCTGGCAGATGGATGTCAAAACAGCCTTCCTTAATGAGAACCTCGTAGAGGAAGTCTATATGACACAACCTGAGGGGTTTGCATCTAAGGATGATCATAATAAAGTATGCAAGCTTAAACGATCCATTTATGTACTCAAGCAAGCCTCCAGAAGTTGGAATATATGATTTGATGAGACAATCAAAGAATTTGACTTCATCAAAAATGTAGACGAGCCTTGTGTTTACAAAAAAGTAGTGGGAGTGCTGTTGTATTTCTTGTATTATATGTCGATGACATATTAATCATCGGGAATGATATTCCCATGATGCAAGCCACCAAACAAAGGTTATCTCAGAATTTCTCCGTGAAAGATTTGGGAGAAACAGCCTACATCCTCAGCATTAAGATCTACCGTAATAGATCTAAGAGATTGTTAGGACTTTCTCAATCTACATACATAGATAAAGTTTTGAAAAGATTCAAAATGGAAGATTCCAAAAGAGGTAATTTTCCTACTTTTCATGGAATCAATTTATCTAATGAGCAATGTCCACATACTCCTTCAGATAGAGAGCCTATGAGTAGGATCCCTTATGCTTCAGCAATAAGATCGATCATGTACGCCATGCTATGTACAAGACCTGATGTCTCTTATGCTCTTAGCATAACGAGCATGTATTATGAAAATCCTAGTGAGCAACTCTGAGCAGCTGTCAAAACAATCCTCAAGTATCTGAAAAGAACTAAAGATGTATTCTTGACATACGGAGATTGTTCTCAGATGAAAGTCATTGGTTATTGTGATGCGATTTCATACCGATAGGGATGACAACAGATCGCAAACAGGATATATGTTTACTTTGAATGGCGGTGCTGTCAGTTGGAAAAGCTCAAAGCAGTCAACTACAGCGGACTCCAACACTGAAGTCGAGTATATTACAGCATCTGAGGCAGCTAAAGAAACAATCTGGATAAAGAAGTTCATCACGGAGCTGGAAGTGCTTCCCGTGATAAAGAATGGCGTCACGATGTACAGTGACAACTCGAGCGCCATTGCTCAATCAAAGGAACCAAGGTCCCACCAGAAATCCAAGCATGTACTCAGGCAATTTCTTCTCATCATGGAGATTATTGAGAGAAAATAAGTTAGTATAAAGAAAATAGCCACAGAAGATAATCTTACAGATTCTCAGACTAAAGGGCTGACTCAACAAAAGCATGATAGGCACACCCGAGAGTATGGTGTCCAGATTCATACTAGTTGGCTGTAGTACAAGTGGGAGATTGTTAGGGATATTCCATATACCCAACTTGTGGATGGGCTAAATGTACATGTATTTGTAATATTTTCATTAATTAATAAAATTTCAATATTTATTATATGTGTCTTACATAACTTATATGAATCATCAAACACTGTAATAAAGCCCTTGGAGTAATAAGATGATGGCTTCCACGCCTTATGAGAATCATTACTCTTAAACGTTCCTAGTTATAGTTTTATAAATAATTTGGACGTTCACAAAGCGGAGAGACTAGCATGATGATATGATCCGCCTTTAAGTGGGGTAGCCGATCTCATAGGCTACTAACGGAGATCCATCTGCTTGGTGTATCACATGGATGCATGAGTTGCTCGTGTCCATCAAACTGACCGCCGAAAGTTTTCACATAGAGTGTTTATCCCATGTGTCTGTGAGAACTTTCATGTATCGATTATATGACTAGTCCTTAGACTTGACGTCTTTACAATCTTATATGTGGATCAAATAAATTTGACATTCTCCTTCCCCGATTCAAAAGATCCGGTCATAAGGGTATGATTGGGTCATTTGTTGAAACACATGAAGTTTGAAAAGATACAACAAAGATTCGCCACTCTCTCGGATAATAGTTTCTTATAAGAGTAGTATTTCAGTTCGCGGGTTGATATGTGTGATCAGTGCTTGAGACTGTGGCCGCAACGGAAGAATCTTTTGAGATTCTTGGGTTAGCGCGATTCATGACACTATCAACATCATACCTTTGACTATATGGGTAGACATTTTCCATACCCTAGGTCAAACGGTGGGGATACAGTAGGCGAGGGATCGTATCATATGTAAATCATATACAGAATGGGTATATATCTTTCCTTCTTATTTGGGGGCCTTGGCATGTTACCAGATGTCAACCTTGGTCATTGAAATCGAATGACCATCTGATCAGAGTATAATTTATGTTATATTAAATTATAATGATTCATTTCATGTCCAACTTGAGGGGAACCCAAAAGGTCACACACAACAAAGTCGAAATCAATGGTTAACAGTGCACAGTACAAATTTAACAGCATATATGATTGTTGTAGGAATTGTTCATAAATGGTTCAATGTGTTTAATTATTGAACAAATCTTTTATGAGGTTCCATAGTGGCTTAGGGATTGGTGAATGACGATAGGGGCACTTTGGGAATTGGAATGAATAAATAAATAAATTAATTAAAAAAATGTGAATAGTAACGTTAATAATAATGTGAATAGTAATATGAATAGTAATTTTTTTTTTATTTGTTATTTGTTTTGAATTCCAATTCGGTCTAAACACTTATTAGGGTTTTATAATCTCATTAAACCACTAAATTAAGATCCAATGCTAAGATTAATTAGCTTTTATCCATCATCAGATTCTTAATTAATTTTATTGTCTTTGGAGCACCTATATAAACCCATGAATTCTTTACAAATTTTTGCACCCCACCTTTCATATTCTTGGGTTCAACGCGGGAGCAACTCTAAAGTTTAAGAGTAAGCCATTGATTTTGAGGATCCTTAATTCTAATTGACTAGAGGAACCTCGAGTTAAAATTTTTGAGGTATTTGCCTAGGCTAGCACCAACGGAAAAATACCCGTGCACTCAAGGCGTAGTCTTGCCATTGAGTTTTGGCTTTGGTGTGTGAATCTTCGTAGGCCATACACTTGATTGGCTCTTTGGAACATGGAAGAGCTTGCTGAGTTCGAGAAAAGCTTGTAGATTGGAGGGAGGACTGGAGGAGTCTTTGGTTCAAGCAAGTCTTTTTCTTTCTTTATTTTAATTAGAGTTCTTATGACTGTTAGCATGTTTATGTTTATGTTCTTTGCATGTTTTATTAGTTTTTATGCTTAGAATATATAGTAACATGCATAGGCTTGTAGAATAATCAAAACAAATGGGTCTTGGGCAAAGGGATAGCAGCATCATAATTTAATTTATTTATTTTTCCGCTGCGCACTCGCGGCTGTTGGATAATATGACCCATAGCGTCACTATTTGTACAGATCACGGTGTTGTACAAATTAACTATGTGACAAGGAAATTGCACTCTTATCATTTGTGATTAAATCACCATAGATATATAAATGAAGAGAGGTCCATATGATTAGTTCCTGGATTGAGATGATATGAGACAGTATCAGTCCACGAAGGATTAATCATTAAATATCCCTAGCCGGAGTATTATCGAGACAGGACATCGACAATGCGGAATAGGCTAGTATTGCATTTGTGCGCGTTGTGAGGGCACAACGGCATAGTTCTCATATATTTAAGTATTGGATACTTATGCAAGTGCGATAGGAGGTTGTGTTTCACCGATGGTACGGGAAACAGCTTCGCTCTGGATAGACCCCTCGGAATCCCATTGGTATTATGACTATGTGTCTATGGGATGCCGAAATCAAGGTAGGTGTGTATAGTCTTAACCTGAGACTTGCATCGCTAATACTTGCGATAATCGGTAGACTTTGGTCTTGGTGGTACAGGGCTTTAACCGGTTCTGCGTACACCACTTCTGGGTTTATCAGAGAGTCGTAGTGTATTGGGTGTGATGTCGAGATGGAAGTATCACTTCAGTCATAGTGGAGATGATGTCACGCAGGATACGATATTAGTGCTCTTAAGTGTTGCGCGGCCATCGGGATATTATGACAAGGTCGTGTATATCCGATTATAGAGCCTAGTTACCAGACATCCGACATGTGCTTCGTACGGGGCAGACACAAATCCAGCCCCAGGCCTGGCACGTGACTATCCGATACTGGGCCGATATACATATACTACTACTACGGTATACTACGCTTGATACAGATCTATATATTCCTGTAAGAATATTTCTGGAGAATTGAGTAGGCATGGCGCTTTGCTAGAAGCCAACCTTGTCTTGTAAATCGGTATAAAGGTAGTACGAGGTGCTTACGTGTTCGGATAATCCGACGACCGTATTTACTTACTGCCAACATATCCGGAGATCTCATGGGTCGCTTCCTGAAGATTCACCGATGACGTATGACTCGCACTTTAATTAATCTGGGATTAATTCGATGAGAGAGAAAATTAATCTTGGATTAATTACGGAGATATTTTATCTCGGATAAAATATCGTTAAAGAGAGAGAACGATTAATTTGGAATTAATCGATAAATAATATATTCGATATATTATAACGAAATTAGATTTCGACGCGGAATTAAAATTAGATTTTAATTCGGGCGAACGAATTAATTTAGAATTAATTCGTTAGCGACGTGAATAGTGACTTCGCTAGGCATAATCATTTAATTACGACGCGACCGAAAATTCGTTAATTTGGAATTAGCGAACCCGAGCCCGGGATTATTTCAAGCGCATTCGCATTTCTAATTCGAGTGCGGCACGCAAGTTAATTCGAGCGTCAAATCGCTAGTCACATCAAGCGTCAAATCAAATGTCACTTTGAGTGATGTGACATGTTGTCACTTGATTTGAGTGATTGATGTAGAAGTTTAAAAAGCAACATTTGCTTTTACTTTTTGACTTTAGTATTTAATGAAAAGTAAAAAGAATTGGTAAATGGTTTTAATTTTAAAATTATAAAAACCTATTACAATTTTATTTCCTTTTACTTTTCTCTCTCTCCCTTTCACGCATCTCTTCCTCTCCCTCTCTTTCCCTCCTTCTCACATACGGCTTTGAGCCATTCTTTTCTTCTAGTTTTGCCGATTGAAAACGAGAAGCAATGAGATGAAGGTGACGATTTTTGTTGCAAAATCTAGTGCTAGCACACTCTAGGAGGCATACCAAGGTGTTAGGGAAGTGTCTTCATGAGCTTGGAAGCTTGAAGCTTGGACCTTTAATGGAGCTCATCAATGGCCGAACATGGAGGAAGCCGAACCAGTCACCACCGTGCAGCCCCTCACACGCGCGCAGCTCACTGCCGAGCAAAACATGCAGTGTATTTTTCCATCTTCGTAGCATCCAACCGATCAATGTGAGTTTATTCCGCACCTCCTTTGACATGTATTCACTCGTTTTTATGCTTATAAATGATCCTTGGGACTTGATTGAAACTCAACAATGGTATCTTGAGCTATTGGTTGCATAAAACGAATTAGGGTTCTTGAGCTAAATTTGGGGCTTTTTGATTTAAGCATGATTTTGACAAATTGTTTGTTTAAGAATTCTTGTATATGATTTAATTAGAGTTATATGTAATCAATTTGAAGAAAAATTGATTGGATTGATTTTCCCCAATTTGCTTATTATTGGCCAAAACTTTAATTTGGGTAAACTCAATTTGAGCATCAAATGATTAAATTGTTTAGTATAGTATGCTTGTATGAGGTTGAATTGATGTTGTGCATAATCAATTTCATGAAATTTGGTTGGATCCATTTTTCCCCAAATGTTGGGCATGACAAATTTGGGTAAACTTGATTTTGAGCATGTTTAATGAAATTGGATGATTTAGAATGCTTGAATTGTTTAATTGATGATTGATTAGATCAATTTGATGAAAAGTGTTGGAACATTTTTCCCAATTTGCTTGTGATGGCCGAATTTGGCAAGTGCCCTAATGTCTTGGTTTTTTGATTTTTTGTTCATTGGATGACTTAGAAATCATTTGGGGATGTTGAATTTATGTTTGATTGGGTTCAATTGGATTGAATTTGATTTGGGCATTTTTCCCCTTATGGCCGAGACTTTAGCATGTATAAATTGGGTTTGATTTTGATTTAATTATGTTGGACATGATTAATTGATGTTAAGCATGATTAATTGGACAAATTTGATGTTTTGGAAACTTTGATTTGGGTAATTAATAATGCTATGCACTTTGTTTAATTTGAATTGTAAAATTGGATTTTGTAATTTAATTAAACTGGGCCTTAAAATTGGATTTGGGCTTTTTAAGTTGTTATTGGGTTTATTGGACTTTGTTGTACAAAGTTGGTTTAGGCCAAAATTGGTTGGATCCAATTAGGCCCAAAACCGCTTCCAAAAGGCCCAAATGCGACTAATGAACCTTTAACGTTTAATTGGGCCTAATGGGCCTAAATTAATTTATGGGCTTATGGGGTAACTCCCAGATTGGACTTTGGTTGCGGGTTTGACCCGAGTTGACCAAAAGTCCACGCCTCAAGAAATTAATTAAAAGCCCATTGGACTTTAATTAATTTAATATTGGATATTAATCGGGCTTTGAGACCCGTAACGATTAAATTTGGAATTTAAGTCGTAAAGGTTTATTTTATAAAGTGTAATATTTAATTTGGAATTAAATAATGAATTAGAATTAAATGCGTATTAAATTGGATTTAATTATGTAATTTAATTTAATTCGTAGAAATCGTACTTTGAGTACGTGTTTGCAAAACGAGTTTGACTCGAACAAAATCAAATCTTTGTTTGAACATTGGATGATCACTAATAATCAAGATTAATTAATTTGATTAGATTGATTGATAACATGCTTGTATGAATACATGGTTGTGATGTTTGAATAATGTATATCGGATGGATATTAGAAGGGTGGGGCAATTTTAGAAATTGTTGTTGTAATAATTTTGATTTATTAATTGGACCTGCGAGTCCAGCCTTATCTCCTATTCTTTGTATCTCTTCTCACCTATTCCCCTAAATGTAAATGAGGTTTCTTTAGAAGTGTAGTGTAACGGGTAGAAGAAATATTAGTGCTAGCGGGAGAGAGAAAGTGAGAGATTTGATCTAGGATCAATGTGTAAAATATCCATCCGCATATCATTATTATTTTACATATGCACTTTATTATGTGTTTAGAATGCATGATTAAGGGTGTATGATGATGAGACCTTAACAAAGATAATTAAAATTGGTAGCCAATTTGCACGCGAAAAACCCTCATTAAATATCAAGCGTTTATTTTCCTTCCATTGAGTGATTCTTACTCAAGATCCGAGATTGGCAGGGGTTGTTGGCCAAAGTCAAGCCCTTGTCCGTCAAAGATGTGTTTTAATCACGAGGCTTTGTTCCATATCGATGTCGTGTCGAAGTTGTGGTTTGTTGGCCAAAGTCAAGACCACTTCTTGTCCATTGACATTGATTACGAAGCTTCCATGTCAATGGGTCCGCGCTTGACTGGGATCACTAGGTTTGTTGTGCCAAAGCCAAGGCCTAGTTGATTTAGAGGAAAAAGGTTAGGGTATACATTCGATGTATAGGCATATATAAGATATATGTTTGGGACTTGGATGTCCACCTACTGGATCTAGGAGTTGGAGATGAGATCCAATTGATCTTAGAGATCTACCTAGTTAATTATCATACAATTTGTTGGCAAAAGTCAAGATTGTGTGATATTTAACGGGATCCTAGCCCACTAGGAAACACGGTTTCCCGAGTACTCGACAGAGGGTTAGAGGCTCGATGAAAAATAGTGGGAGGCAAGAATTGAATTTGCAATACTCGTTCAATTACTCGCCATACGCGCTCATTTAAATTATTTCGTCATTAGATTAAATGTTAGTTGGACTAATATTTAATTGTTGTTTTAATAAACGTTGGACTGTATTATACTTGATTATATATTAAGGATTATATTAATCAATATATTTGAATTAATTAATTTCAGTTTACAGTTGATTTTATAATTGGATTATAGTAATCAATGTAATTGAGGTTAATTAATTTGGATTATATTTGATTATATAGTTTGACTATTATAATCATTATAATATATATAGTACCACTAATCGTTGATAAATAGTTGGACTATTGTAATCAAGATAAAATTGAAAAGTGGATATTTAAAAATAATCTGGGATTAAAATATTTTAAATGATTTGATTTTCAAATTGGAAATAAATAATAGGTTACTTTATTTGATAAAATAACTTATTATATCTTAAGCCCAAAATTAAGCAAAATAAGTATAGCATAAAATCTTTGGAAGATTTATGTGATGATGACTTTAATGCTTAATTTAATATACTTGTCATAAATCTAATTTTAGATTAAGAAGTATTAAAATTGCAATTTATAATTATGGGAGAATTAATTGACTATTCATATAAAGTCAAAGTTTGCAATTGGGCATGTAGCACGAGGTGCACATCGTTTCAATATTCTAAAAACCCAAGGCTTGGCCTAAGGTTTCTGAAATATTGAAAAGGATAATTGACATATCCCAAAGACTACCATTTGGATATGGCAGACACGAAGGAATTAAAGAAAGGGCAAGGCTCTTACTTTGAAAATGTTTGTCTTAGTTATGTTCACAACTAGTATTGAAATTAGATTTTAAATACTTAGTGTGGTACATAAAATATATGTATTGATGTTCAGAATCTGCTTTGAGCAGGATACTGACTTCAAGCTGAGATTGCTCTGCGAATCGGAAACGGACGAAAGTCGCTGTTTCGACCGTAGATACCTAAGTTTAGGAACTACCCTTCGGGTGTGTACTTAAATTAGGAACTGTTATAATGTAACTAGTTTGACTAGAGACATTATCTCTATCAGTGCTTAATCCATTGTGGATAAAACCTTTATATTATAGAACACTAAGTGTTTTATTATATAAAGATGATACTGAGATAAATACATTAGATGTAAATAACAGAATTTATATTTTGAATATAAATAAAATCTCAAACATATAAAATGACAAATAAATAGCTCAAATTGATTTGATCAATAGAGACTTATTTGTGGCATTGTTGTATATGACACAATTTAATTAGACTCGTATATCCACACTTTTGAAGAGTGGGTACTAGGACTGATTTGACTATTCAAATAAAGTCTACGAATCTAGTTTATTAGGTAAAGTACCTAAAATACTATTTACTTGGTAATAGTATAAGGGCCACCGACCTGTTAGCCCTATTCATGGTGAAGTAAGTGGGCCCATATCTAGCTAGGCTATATGTGAACATGAATATTTCGTGACCTTAACGGATGTGGCGTCACGTTATGGTTATGTGTTTCTTTTGAAGAACACAAATCAGAAACTTTTAGAGTTTCGACACGAAATAGACAAACAGATCGGCTGTAGTATTATTCCGCCACGGTAAGACCGTAATGGAAAATACTTAAGCAGTAAGATTCGTACATACATGAAAGAGTATGATATTCTTTCAGATGAGGACTCCTCCCGAGACACGTCAGTTAGACGGTGTGTCCGAACCAAAAACCAAATTTTGTTGGACATGATATGGTTTATCACGAGTCGCTCTGAGCTACTATTTCCTTCTAAAGGATATGTATTATCAGTGCAAAACTTATTTAGAATAAGGTTCCATATAAATCTGTTTGACAGATATCATATAGGATATGAACAGGGAAGAAACGAGGTTTCTCATTCCTGACCATTTGGGATGCTAGGCATATGTTTGGATAATACCAAACTAAGACCCAAATTGGATAAGTGTCAATTATAGGTTATCCTAAGGGAAACCTTAAGTATAGTACTTGTAAATCTCACATGAGAACAATGTGATTGTTGCTCACCATGCGGTTTTTTCCTGAGAGGAATACCGATATGCAGTGGACAGTGGGAGGACAGTGATACTCGATGAAAATCGGTGTAATACTGTTCAAGGCAAGAAGTCCTTAATGGAACATAAATAGTTCATCAATGATGTAACTGTACCATTAATCTTCGAATACACAAGAACTGTGTAGATCGGATAGAGTCAGAAAACAACCTAGGTTATGGGTTTCTGATCTAACCTCATAAAGATGTCAATCTTATGAAGGTATATCCACCGACTACGTTTTGAGGAAGTGATAAGAGGTATCGACTCCCTATTATGGCAAAGTGCCATGAGTCCGAAATGGATTCCATGTATAACAACTATTTTGGATACTAGTTGTTGTACCACAAGGCATTGTGCCTATTGGTACTTTATAAGTCTTCAAGGAAGACATACATGGAAGGCAACATACCAACGTACTAAGCTAGGCTTGTAAAGAAAAGGTAGAGTTATCAACATTGTGTTGATTCCGACGAAACCTTTTACCTGTTGCCATTGTAAATCCATTTGGATAATGCTTGCTAAAGCTGTGTATTTCATTATGAAATATGACAGTTTAACGGAAAATCGCTTTCCTGAAAAGGAAACCTTTCGGAGGATGTTTATAACATCCTGTCGGTTTTATCGTACCATAACAAGCAAACAAGGTTTTCAGGTTATTCGATCCATGTTTGGATTGAAGCAAGCATAGGTTCTAGGAATTGTCGTTTTGATGTAATCATAATGGAGTATGATTTAATTCAAAACGAAATGATTCTTGTGTATATAAAAGGGTTAGTGGGAGTGCACTGACATGAATGTCATGTAAAATAATGATAATATGTCATTTCTTGGAAATGAAATTCCCATAAAGCAATCGGTGAAAGCTTGGCTTTCATAAGAAATTCTCCGTAGAATTCTGGGGAGTAACAACCTTTATTCAAGGAATAAAGATCTACTGGGCTATATTTGGAGTTGTTAACACTCTCTGAGAAATTGTACATTTAAAATGTACTTGATATGGTGTCTCATACGCTTTGAGCATATGGAGTCACAATCAGGACAATCCAAGTGATAGTCATTGGATTGAAGTTAAGGACATCTATTAGTATCTTAGAAAACTAAAGATGCTGTCTTAAATTATGGAGTAGGAGAACTTGAAGTGACTGGGATCACTGCTGCAAGTTTCCAAACGATTGAATAATACGGTACTATAAAGTTTGAACACTGGGACAGTGAGCTGGAAATATTCCGAGCAAGATAACTGTTGCCGAATAAACAACAAATGCGGATTATTGCTGCAACTGAGGCAGAAATAGAAGCCATTTGGATCGATAATAAATCTAATTAGATTAGATATAGTTCTTTTAGCAGCTGAGCTAGGCGTCAACATAGGCTAAGGAATTAAAGGTCTCATCGACGATCCAGATATATACTTCTATATCATCTGATTCGTTCGGATCATACATTGTGGCGATGTGATGATCGTGTAAATCACGTCAGACGATAATTAAGCAAATCCGCTGACGAAAACCTTTTCTCAGCAATTTGAGCAAACCGTATATAGTTCGGGTGTTAGACACTCGAGTGACTGGCTATGTGCCAAGTGGGAGATTGTTGGATAATATGACCCATAGCGTCACTATTTGTACAGATCACGGTGTTGTACAAATTAACTATGTGACAAGGAAATTGCACTCTCATCATTTTTGATTAAATCACCATAGATATATAAATGAAGAGAGGTCCATATGATTAGTTCCTGGATTGAGATGATATGAGACAGTATCAGTCCACGAAGGATTAATCATTAAATATCCCTAGCCGGAGTATTATCGAGACAGGACATCGATAATGCGGAATAGGCTAGTATTGCACTTGTGCGCGTTGTGAGGGCACAACGGCATAGTTCTCATATATTAAGTATTGGATACTTATGCAAGTGCGATAGGAGGTTGTGTTTCACCCATGGTACGGGAAATAGCTTCGCTCTGGATAGACCCCTCGGAATCCCATTGGTATTATGACTATGTGTCTATGGGAGGCCGAAATCAAGGTAGGTGTGTATAGTCTTAACCTGAGACTAGCATCGCTAATACTTGCGATAATCGGTAGACTTTGGTCTTGGTGGTACAGGGCTTTAACCGGTTCTGCGTACACCACTTCTGGGTTTATCAGAGAGTCGTAGTGTATTGGGTGTGATGTCGAGATGGAAGTATCACTTCAGTCATAGTGGAGATGATGTCACGCAGGATACGGTATTAGTGCTCTTAAGTGCTGGCCGGCCATCGGGATATTATGACAAGGTCATGTATATCCGATTATAGAGACTAGTTACCAGACATCCGACATGTGCTTCGGACGGGGCAGACGCTTATCCAGCCCCAGCCCTAGCACGTGACTATCCGATACTGGGCCGATGTACACAATACTACGGTATACTACGCTTGATACAGATCTATATATTCCTGTAAGAATATTTCTGGAGAATTGGGTAGGCATGGCGCTTTGCTAGAAGCCAACCTTGTCTTGTAAATCGATATAAACGTAGTACGAGGTGCTTACGTGTTCGGATAATCCGACGACCGTATTTACTGCCAACATATCCGGAGATCTCATGGGTCGCTTCCTGAAGATTCACCGATGACGTATGACTCGCACTTTAATTAATCTGGGATTAATTCGATGAGAGAGAAAATTAATCTGGGATTAATTACGGAGATATTTTATCTCGGATAAAATATCGTTAAAGAGAGAGAACGATTAATTTGGAATTAATCGATAAATAATATATTTGATATATTATAACGAAATTAGATTTCGACGCGGAATTAAAATTAGATTTTAATTCGGGCGAACGAATTAATTTAGAATTAATTCGTTAGCGACGTGAATAGTGACTTCGCTAGGCGTAATCATTTAATTACGACGCGACCGAAAATTCGTTAATTTGGAATTAGAGAACCCGAGCCCGGGATTATTTGCGAGCGCATTCGCATTTCGAATTCGAGTGCGGCACGTAAGTTAATTCGAGCGTCAAATCGCTAGTCACATCAAGCGTCAAATCAAATGTCACTTTGAGTGATGTGACATGTTGTCACTTGATTTGAGTGATTGATGTAGAAGTTTAAAAAGCAACATTTGCTTTTACTTTTTGACTTTAGTATTTAATGAAAAGTAAAAAGAATTGGTAAATGGTTTTTTAATTTTAGAAATTATAAAAACCTATTACAATTTTATTTCCTTTTACTTTTCTCTCTCTCCCTTTCACGCATCTCTTCCTCTCCCTCTCTTTCCCTCCTTCTCACATACGGCTTTGAGCCATTCTTTTCTTCTGGTTTTTGCCGATTGAAAACGAGAAGCAGTGAGATGAAGGTGACGATTTTTGTTGCAAAATCTAGTGCTAGCACACTCTAGGAGGCATACCAAGGTGTTAGGGAAGTGTCTTCATGAGCTTGGAAGCTTGAAGCTTGGACCTTCAATGGAGCTCATCAATGGCCGAACATGGAGGAAGCCGAACCAGTCACCACCGTGCAGCCCCTCACACGCGCAGCTCACTGCCGAGCAGAAACATGCAGTGCGTTTTTCCATCTTCGTAGCATCCAACCGATCAATGTGAGTTTATTCCGCACCTCCTTTGACATGTATTCACTCGTTTTTATGCTTATAAATGATCCTTGGGACTTGATTGAAACTCAACAGCGGCCACTTCCCAACATCATTTCCAAGATAAACTGGTCCGACAAAGATCGTGGTAAAAAGAGTCGGATAAACTGGTCCGACAAAGCTGATTCCAACAAGAACTGTGACTGGATGGAGAGTATTCATGAACTACAGGAAACTGAACAAAGCAACAAGGAAAGATCATTTTCCGTTGCCATTCATTGATCAGATACTAGACAGACTGGCGGGACATGAATTCTATTGTTTTCTGGATGGATACTCGGGTTACAATCAGATTACCATCACCCCAGAAAATCAGGAGAAAACCACTTTTACATGTCCGCATGGAACTTTTGTTTTCCGCAGGATGCCATTTGGACTATGTAATGCTCCTGCTACATTTCAACGTTGCATGATGGCCATCTTCTCAGACATGCTGGAACAAAGTATGGAAGTCTTCATGGATGATTTTTCTATGTTTGGAGACTCGTTTGACCAGTGTTTGTAAAATCTAGAACAAGTGTTATAAAGGTGCGAAGATACTAACCTGGTACTCAACTGGGAAAAATGACACTTCATGGTGCATGAATGCATCGTCCTGGGACATCGGATCTCACAAAAGGGAATCGAGGTAGACAAAGTAAAGATCGAGACAATTGAAAAACTACATCCACCAACATCTATCAAAGGGATTCGGAGCTTTCTCGGACATGCAGGCTTTTACAGGAGATTTATCAAAGATTTTTCTAAGATTGCTAAACCTCTGTGCAATATTCTGGAGAAAGATGTGCCTTTTAACTTCACCAAAGAATGCAATAAAGCTTTTGAGATCCTGAAATAGAAGCTGGTCTCTGCTCCTATCATAGTAGAACCAAACTTAACCCTTTCATTTGAAGTGATATGCGATGCTAGTGATTTTACTATAGGCGCAGTTTTGGGACAACGCAAAGCAAAAATTTTCCATACCATTTACTACTGCAGCAGAACTCTGAATGAAGCTCAACTCAACTACACAACCACTGAAAATGAGTTGCTCGCAGTTGTGTTTACTTTTAATAAATTCCACTCATATCTGCTAGGTCCCAAAGTGGTGGTCTACACAGATCATGCAGCAATCAAATACTTTATCGCAAAGAAAGATGCCAAACCTAGATTGATCCATTAGGTGCTTCTACTGCAAGAATTTGACGTGGAGATCTAAGATAGGAAAATGACAGAAAACGAAGTGGCAGATCACTTATTTAGGCTTGAGAATGGAGAAACAGCTAGCAATGAACTGACAATCAAAGAAACTTTTCTAGATGAACAGTTGTTTGCCATGAAATAGCATGATGTCCCTTGGTATGCTGACTATGTCAACTACATAGTATCGGGAAAATGGCCGTTGGAATGGACAACTCAGTAACGAAAGAAATTCTTCAAAGAAGTCAAGCACTATATCTGGGATGAGCCGTACTTGTTCAAGTGTTGTGCTGATCGATTACTGAGACATTGTGTTCCACAGGAGGAGGTCAATAGTGTTCTGCAACATTTTCATTCATCAACATACGACAGACACTTCAGCGGAAATAAAACTGTAGCCAAAGTCCTACAATTAGGTTTGTTCTGGCCCACACTATTTAAATATGCTTATTTATTTGCTCTTCATTGTGACAGATGGCAGAGAACGTGAAATATTTCGAGGAGAAATGAAGGACCTCTGTAAAATATTCTGGAAGTGGAGATATTTGACGTATGGGAGATTGATTTTATGGGACCTTTTGTACCATCATTCGGTAACTTGTACATACTTGTTGCAGTAGACTACGTGTCAAAATGGGTTGAAGCAATTGCACTACCATCAAATAATTCAAAAGTGGTGATACAATTCCTTAGAAAGAATATTTTCACTCGCTTCGGAACACCTCGTGCGATTATCAGTGATGGAGGGACACATTTCTGCAACAAATACTTCGATGCACTCCTATCCAAATACAGAGTTACTCTTAAAGTTGTTAATGCCTACCATCCACAATCAAATGGACAAGTTGTAGTTTCAAACATGGAGATCAAAAGAATTTTGGAAAGAACCGTTGGATCAACAAGGAGTGACTGGTCTACAAAACTGGATGATGCATTATGGGCCTATCGGACAGCTTACAAGACACCTATTGGTATATCCCCATATCGAATGGAGTTTGGGAAAGCGTTCCATCTGCCAGTTGAGCTTGAACACAAGGGGTACTAGGCACTGAAGAAGTTGAATCTTATGTTGGGCTATATGCCCTAGAGCTTCATTGGTTGTAAAAGGTAATTGATTATTATAATAATAATAATAAACGCATTATTCAATTATCAAAGTTGTTTGATTTAAATTAAATATTGTCCAATTGTCTTGTCTACCTTGATTACTTTTGTACCTTCAGACTTAGTGTATGTTTGATGCAAAAGAGGATTTTAAGTCTGAAGTTAGTAATCTAAATTGTCCATAGAGAGCAAATAAAATTGGTACTTTGTTTGTGTTTTATCTATAGTTGCGGTCCAATCTATACTTATATTATGACCTTGATCCAGGATCGTTCATGTAGTGACATGGGAATGGAGGCACCTTGTATGATGAGATCATATAGGACTGGACTAAGATAATTATGAACTTCTTTTAATATCCGTTAACCCAAGAAAATCATTTTATCTACTAGATAGTCATATATGGATTAATCTTAATCCTGAGTGTACTACGAACTCCTGCATGTCAGGCTATGTCCTTTGATTTACTATGGTGAGGTTGGTGTTACAGTCTCGGCCAATAACTACGTATTTTGGGGATATGGTTTGGTATGTAGCTGGGAACATTATAAACGCATTATTCATTCCGTTTTAAAACGGAATTGATTATTGTAACTACGTATAACTACGTATCTTCATGTGTTGTAAAACGGAATTGATTATTGTAATAATAATTATAAACGCATTATTCATTTATTAAAGTTGTTTGATTTAAATTGCATATTGTCCAATTGTCTTGTTTACCTTGATTACTTTTATACCTTCAGACTTAGTGTATGTTTGATGCACAAGAGGATTTAAGTCTGAACTTAGTAATCTAAATTGTCCATAGAGAACAAACAGAGTGGGTACTTTATTTGTGGTTTATCTATAGTTGCGGTTCATTTTATACTTGTATGACGACTTTGATCTGGGATCGTTCATGTAGTGACATGGGAATGGAGGCACCTTGTATGATGAGATCATATCGGACTAGACTAAGATAAATATGAATTTCTTTTAATATCCGTTAACCCAAGAAAATCATTTTATCTACTAGATGGTCATATATGGATTAATCTTAATCCTGAGTGTACTACGAACTCCTGCATGTCAGGCTATGTCCTTTGATTTACTATGGTGAGGTTGGTGTTGCAGTCTCGGCCAATAACTACGTATTTTGGGGATATGATTTGGTATGTAGCTGGGAACGTTTTACATAGATATGGAATTCACTCATTCTTTCGAGAAGTAGAAGAATATCTCTTTTAAGAGTTGATTCGGGACTTGAACAATTTTGAGCGCTCAACTTTCCTATTACGAATAGAAAGTATTATATTCATAATTGTTCATTATAGAATCAATGGTGCTTAAGAGACAAAATATTTAGTGGGGTATAACGGACTTATGACCCGACTCTATTTATGAGATATTCTTGAAGGGATATATCCATATGTAGTGACTATATTGATGAACACCGAAGTTATTCTGCTTATATTTTCCATCTACGGTAACGAGAGTTCAACTTCGATTTTTTAGTGGAATAATGCGGAGTTAATAATTCGTAATATTTAATTAAAGAGTTTAATTAATATTTCAGAATTATTGAAGCTTGGAACCGTAGGTCCATTTGGTCCCCGTACTAGCTTGATTAACTGTAGAAAACCTAATATAATTAGATTGTCTAATAATATGCTCACATTATATTTATATATTATTAATATGATTAATAATAATTTTTGTCACAAATGAAAATAATATTAAATTAGTTTAATATTATATTTTCTAATATTTTTGATTATGAGATAATCAAATAATAATTATAAGATAATTATTACATCAATAATAATTATGAGATAATTATTACATCATCATTGATAATGCATCATTATGATATCATTATGACATCATTATTCGATAATGGTAAATGCATTATCAAGACAAGCCTTAATGGTTTGCCAAATCATCCACCAAGTTTTTGTTAATTAGTTCTGACCTAATTACCTAACTTTTTCCATTATCTAATGGATTTGGTTGACACTCCACTCAAGTGTGTTGGCCATTTACAATTGAAAAGATTGAGTGGATGTTGATGAAATGGCTTTAGTTTATATTCTCTACCATTCCCACTCAAAGGTTGGGTAATCAAGTGAAAATCATACTTAGCATTTTGGAAAAAGAAATTCAAGAGAGCGTTAAAACATTCACAAAAGTTGTGAGTAAGGTAGAGAGAAAAATCATATTTCTCAATAGTTAAGATTATAAAGAAAAATAAAAGTGAACAATATATTTGATCTTCTTCATCTCATCTTTCTAAAGCCAAAAGAGTTTGTGACAATATCAATTTCTCTAAAAAGTTTAGAGGTTGATTTTTGTGATTGAAGCCCACACTTCGGTTTGTTGGTTTCGAGATATAGCTCAGAAGATTGAGTGGTTGATTCTACAGTAGAATCTCAAAGGAAATTCATCAAGAGTTTTGTGGAGTTGGACTTCAACAAAGGAGAAGGCAAAGAAAATTTTAAAGATCTGGTGCCACCACATCCGCAACTTCCGCTGCACAAAAAGAAACTATTTCTTACATCTTGATCCACAAGCTGCAGGAGAAAAACACATGCACCAACTCAACGAATTGGAGGAATTTCACCTACAGGCTTATGAGAATGCCAGATTATACAAAGAAAAGACCAAGAAATGGCATGATCGAAAAATAGTGCGCAGACAACTGGAACCAATGCAGCAGGTGTTGTTATACAATTCGAGGTTGAAACTTTTCCCTGAAAGTTGAAATAAATGTGGTCAGGTCGATTTGTGATTACTCAAGTCTTATCATACGGAGTTGTTGAGATATACAACCCCAAGTCCAACAACACATTCAAAGTTAACAGCCAGCGTGTCAAGCACTACTGAGGAGATTCATTTGAGCTATAAAAAGAAAGTGTCACAATTTCAGATCCAGCCTAACATTCAGGCAGTCATGTCTAGCTGACGATGTTAAACTTAGCACTAGCTGGGAGGCAACCCATGTAATTTGTGTATATATTCAGATTTGGTGTGTTTTATTTTTGTGTGTTTAATTTGTGTATGTAAAGTCACATTTCAGGATGGAAGACGTTCTCGCAAATTTTCACAAGCAATTTCCTTATTTCCCTCAAAACTCTCTGATGAAAGTTTACAAAGCTCACTTGGAACGGATGAGACTAATGATGATCAAAGGTATTCCTAATGACATTCGTTGGATTATTGAAGCACGGGTCCGATTGGCAGGCGAGTCTTTTAACTCTTTTATTTCACATATGCCTGATTTACAAAGAAGCACCTATGCTAAAAAGATAAGAGCTAAAAGAATGGGTGCTTGCTATAAATGTGCTCGTATGACAAGTAATACTCGTTGTCGTTCTTTAGGAATGGTGTATGATAACCGTGAAGATAAAATTAAATTCATTATGGATGGCTTGAGTAAGGAGTCTTTGGATGACATATCATTGACTCTTGAGATGATTCCAGTGGATATGTGCATCATCCAATTCACATGTTATATACACAATTTTGGAAAGAAAGACAACAACTTAGTCTCGGGAATCTGACTTTAAAAGACCCTGTTTGCCAATTTATAAGAAAATTGGATGGGAAGCTTGTTACTGACGCATATATGTCAATCAAGCTGTTACTTCCTATAAATATTATTTTCTTTTTGTCTTTAACTAATAATTGTGATTTGTTTTGTTATTTTCTTCTATTTTCTCCGACAGGATCCAGACTTTTTGACTTTCACGATTTATTTTACTGTTTAACTAAAAATTGTCATCTGGAAGGTACTAGTGCTATTATTACTCACCCTTTTTTCAGGTTTTATAAATTCAACTCATTATTGAACTCTTGAAGACATCCAGAGTTGAGAAATACAAGAATGGAATCTGCTTCAAGAAGACGAGTTGTAAACATCAGTGTGTTTTGCGATACTAGTGTTGGTTCTAAACTAGAATTCGTAGCGGCAGCACATGAATTGGGTCGAGTCATTGATGAGAGGAATTTTCACTTAGTATATTGCGGTGACAATCTTGGATTAATGGGGATCGTTTCAAGGGCTGTACATGAATAAGGTAGTCAAATATTGGGAATCATCCCAAAACTACCATCAAACGGAGAGAAGCTGATCGTGCAAGGTATGTCTGAATGACTAGTAGAAATTATTAACTGTGCTGATGCTTTTATTGCTTTGCTAGGTGGCTTGGGCACCATGGAGGAAATTTTTACAGTGTTCTCTTGGGCGAACTTGAACATACACCAGAAACCGATTGGACTGTTCAACGCTGATGGATTTTATGATTTTCTTTATGTATTTCGTGATGACGCCCGAAGAAATGGGTTCGTGTCAAAACCTGTAAAAGAACTTCTCTTTACCGCCAGAACTGCTCAGATTTAATTGACCAAATCTTAGCTTTTGAACAAAAAATTGACCCTATCCTTTCCAAAATAAACTAGTCCAATAACGATCGTAGTAAAAAGCATCGGATAAATCTGGATATTAACCTTTAATTGATATTTTTAGATGTAGAATTTCAACTAACCAGGTACTATCTTCTAAACTCATCTTCTACTTTTTAAGACATTGGAGACAATGTCTCATTTAGGTTTGGGGGAGGGGAATAGTTGACTAGTATCTTATTTTTATTGAGTTATTTTTAGTCAAAAAGTTTAAAAAAATTAAAAAAAATGTTGTTTTTTTTTTGTTTTTAATTTGATTAATCAGGTGAAATTGGTGTGAGATATCTGTGTACAGAATTTTCACTCCTGAGACGTATCTCAACCTATTTCGTAACAAGTTAATTTTTGTTTATTTCCTTTTGAATTATTTAATTTGTGAATTCTCCATAATACTGACTAAATTGGATCTTCATATATTCAGTTGACAGGTATTATCAACATGCATGGTAACATACAGCCTTGAGATGTATTTGAAAAGTTTGTAATATTCAGTGCTCTAGTTTAATTGGAGGAAGCATCTAAAAAAGCGATGGGATAAAAAAAAACGTCAAAGATTCCAGTAATTAAATATGTATAGGTGTTTTAACACCTATTGCCTTAAAACCAACCGGTTTGGGTGTCACTGACCTAAAGCTCGCTAAATGGATTGAATAGGTTATAATTTTTTTTTTATATATATATGAAATACGGGTAATTAAGTCTGTAGTGGTGTCTTAACACCTAATGCCCTAAAGCAACCTGGTTTGGAAGTCACTGGCCCAAAACTCGCTACATGGATTGAAGATATTGTATATAAATAAAATAAAAATATTTGAAAAAAAGAAAAAAATTCATTGATTAGAAGGTGTGAATTCTGATATAACTTTAGGACAAAAATATTACTCTCTTTTCAACTACACTAATGAATAATATGGGCACAATGATTTGATTAATACCTTGTTGGTTGTGTATATGAAGAATGGTAAAAATAATCGGAGAATTTACTTATTTGGTAATTTAGAAAGAAAGAAAACAACTACTAACTTGGATAAGAAGTTTCACTTGTTTACTCACTAACTTGTTTGATCTATTTTCTCTTGTCTTTTTGCTTTTGTGTGCATTAGATTTACGTTTGTGGGTATCGTCACTGTAAGCCCTCACAAGACTACAACTCGTCCACTAGGGACACATAGGGGTTTAAAGGCTTGTTGTATACGCTAAATGCAACCGTGGTCCCTACGAAAGTGGCTTAGTTTAATTTTAATTGTTTATTATATTTTATTTGTTGTTTTGCTCGATGACTTGCAAAATGTTAGGTTTGGGGGTGTGATGAGCAGAAAATATAACAATATTTACCGCCTCTTTTACCTAATATTTTGTTTAGTTTCTCGGGTTTGATAAATGTTTTGATGTGTTTTAGTTTATTTTACAGATAAAATAAAATTGGGACTCAATGAAATTATTTAGGATGAAATGTGGAACAAATAAGGGTAAAAATTGGACTTGACATTTTGATTTTGGAGATTGGAAACTTGAAATGACATTCTAAAGAAGTACAATTTCGAAAATTCTAGTTTTGCGCAATTGTCGTATTTTGGCCATACCATCTTACTTCGATATCGGATTAAGGTGATTCAAGTTCCAGATTAAAGAAGACTCAAAGATCTACAACGGTGAAGTTCATAAGTATTTCAAATTCTGAATGTTCCATGACCGAAATTAATAAAACATTCGGAAGTATGTTGTGTGTAATTATTTAAGTCATTTGCAAAATAGAAATAATAAAAATAATAATAAAATAATAAAATAAAAATTGTCAAACTTCCAGCAAACATGCTTGCATGTTTGGTGGAGGATGTGGTGCCATGTTTGGTACCATGTTATGCCATGTTTGGTGGAGCAATTGGTGGAGAAATTGGTGGAAGCCTTTAGATTTGCCTATAAATACCAAGCTAAACTTTGTAAAATTTTCATGCTTTCTTTTGAGGAATTTCTCCATGAAAACATAAAGGAAAGTGTCGTGTATTTATTTAACTTTTCTTGTATTTTCTTTTTATTTAATTAATAAAATTTTGTGTGTTTTCATTTACAGCATGAGCATGTAATCTCATTCTACTGAGGTGAAAATGTGAGACTTTTAATATAATAAATTAGATTAATCTCTTTTATTTTAATCAAAATTTGGATTAACTAGTTACCGCCTATATGGTCCGTTTAGGTGACAACCTTATTTACCGCCTATATGGTCGGTTGGATTTAATTGAGACAAATGGAATTACCGCCTTTATGGTCTGGTTAAATATAATTAATTAATCGGTAAACATTGACAATAAGGGAGATTTCTAATTTTGAAATATTAAAAGTGGATCCTCTAACCGCAACATTTCCTTTATTGTTTTATTTACATTTTTAATTTCTAGCTTTTACTTTATGTCTTTTATTTTATTTAAGCTTTTACTAGCCTTAGATATGTGTTGTAACTACGCCCGTTATCTGGGGTTGTGATGATTTCCAATATCACTAGTTTATAAGGGGTTATTTTACGGTTTGGGTAATATAATGGTTTATTTATTGAGTCCTAGTCTTAATACTTCTTGTTAACTACCATTAATAAGATTGATCTGGTAAACTTAAAATAAAAATGGAAAAGAAATTTTAGGTTTAAACCTTAGACTCAATAACCCACGATCTTCCTTGAGGATAGATAACCTTTTAATATATTTCCTTTCATGATAAGAATATACCTGTCGGGCGGGGGTAGCCATATTAGGAACTTAATCTTAATGAATTTAGGTAACTCGGTTGACATAGGAATTTGATTAATTGGGTTATACTGGATATTTGTATCTGACCATCGGAAGAGGCTTTTACATATTTTCGTGTTCCAGGTTAATAACCAATATATTGTACAAATGTAAGATAACCACTTCATCTTTTAAAGATATTGGATGGATTCACAACCATGGATAGTTTCATAATATTGAATTTTCATCAATTTACTTTCGTGTAATTTATCTACTTGTATTAAGTTTAAAGTCACCATCCAATCAAACAACCTATCCATTAGATAATTGTAATAATTTTGCTTCATAAATTAATAGCTTAGTTATTAAGTCCTCGTGGGATCGATATTTTTTATACTACTTGAACGGTACGTGCGCTTGCGTTATACGCGTATGATTACGCCAGTCATATATACATATCACTAAATCAAATTTAGTTTCAATCCAATCATAATTAGATCGAATAAGTACATAAAAACAAGAGGTGCTACCATTAAGTAAGTAATATTATGGAAAAATAAATTGTTCGTATTTATGAATGAGACATAAATACGATCTGGATTGGTGTTCTGAGCACCAACCCTAACAATTTCTCCCACTTGCTCTAATACCATTCCACGGTATCATATACATATCTCAATATGTATCTTATGCGCATGGCCTTCAAGAGCTCACCTAGCACTCAAGAAGTAGGCAATACCGAGTAGGTTTGCTATAACATATTGAGTTTGTCTAACAAACCCAAACATTTCCCTTAGCTAGTATCATTCATATTTATTAGAACCTAAGTTTTACATCAATATGACTTAGATGCGACATGAAAATTGTGCTACAGCTAATGAGTTGTCTGTGTATGTAGGGATTAAATCCAAAATACTATGCAGACAACCGCAAGCACAACATTAATATAAAAACTTCTAATTTATAAGGTCACTTTGCAACTTCATAAGTCAATACTTCATAAGTTACAACTAATTCCCTGACATAGTAGAATCATTCGCGCCACTCCCATTGCATCTTTTCTGACTCTATATGATGTAGACCATATAACGTCATAATTAGACTCAAAACTAATCCGACCATAATGGTTACGGACTATATTTTCCATGAATAAGAAACTCGTTCTTAATATCTCAAAGATATCAAAGAACATGTTTCAAGACCCATTATATGGTCTACAGGGTATCAAAAATAGCTCATAACAATTACGATTAAATTAATATCTTTAATCACACATAATATAGTATTCATTATGCCATCATTCTATGATGCATAAGATTGACTAGACATTCTAATCAATTTCTCTTTCGACAAGGAATCATCCTACGAAAGATGAATACCATATACAAAAGACACACTAATTGTCAAACAGTTATACTAACTGTCAAATATTTATACTTGTTGTGTCCTTTATTAGATCATATCTAATGCACGACTAATGGAAGTATCTCACAAGCCTCTTAGTTTTATATCATATATAAAACCTTATATTGAATATAACAGAGACCACTCCCACAGCTATCATGGAGAAAATAAGACTTAAGTAATCCTTTTACCTTACAAACATCTCATTATTACCTTAATAATGATTATGTCAATAGGATATATAACACTAGAAAAAAATTTATACGCTCTCACTAACCCTACAATCACTTATGTATTCTCTATATTTTGATAAAATCTGACAATCTGACTGATTTCAAAATTAGAGAACACGGATTTCCAGAAGGCTCATCTGAGTCTACAATAGGCTCTATAAGCTAGTATACCAAACTGCGATCTTAACAGAATACAAACTCTAGGGCTGTTCCAGAATAAACTCTTCAAACAAAGAAATCACAACGGAACTCTTATCTGAAGAAACCATTCAAAACGCCATTTTTCATTCTTTAGCCAAAATTTACAGTTTAATATTAACATTAACTAACGTATCTTTAATTGTTCAATTAGAGCGACTAGAGACAAGTTTCCTCAAAATCTATAATAGATTACTGAGTATAACCTTTCTCATTGTCATACTATAAAAGTCAAACATTTAATAAGCTCACTTTGCTTTTGCTGTGCAAAACATTTGCACAATTTATGAACAATTCATAACGAAAGCTTAATTATGTTCAAACTTGATCGTAGTAAGCTATGACCAATTTTAGATATATGGTTTAATGTTAACTTCCAAAATCAATATCAAATATAGCTCCCACTATATGTTATAGAAAAATTTTCTTCGATAAGAAAATATTAGAACCATTAAATATCAAATACTTTGCAAATGATTCTAACATCCTATTGGACTTATATGGAAGATGTCTAAGGGTCTTTCCATCTTATTAATTATATAGTTCCATTTATAGTTTATCACTTTCACAATTGACTTCAATAAGTCAAGTCTTTTCTACAATGGTCAACATCTGATGTTACACACTAAGTAACAAAATAATTTTATTACTCGGGATCGTAGAAAAGACATTCTATCAAATATAATACATTATTCTATTAAATAGAATAAATGATAAACTTTTACTTGTACCTTCGAGACGAAAATACTTTCAATTATATAACCATTATACAAAAGAAATATTCAAATCTCAAACTTTTCAAGATTCGAATTTTCTACTTATACATATCATATACGTAACAGTAGAAACTAATGGAACCTTAATTAAAAGGATGAATTAGTGTTAATGAAGCATATCCCCAAGAGTATTGAAACTAATTCGGTAACACTCAATATCAAACGAATCAAAACATATAAGATTCGATTACTCCTTTTAACACATTCCATCAAGATGGAATCATATAAGAATAATATTGAGTAAGAATCATATTCATTGAATAATATTAGAACTAATTACAATAAATTCATATGTTTGATCATATCAAAGATCTTTGAACAATTCAAAGACTCCCAATGAATTTTAAAGATATAATTTTCAAAAGTTCAGATTGAATATCTTTGAACCAGTCTAAATATTTTTTCTGCGTTTCATCATAAACATGCAACTAAGTCATGATACCTCATTAACTAAGTTACCAAGTAAAGAAAAATACCTTATGCAATTTATAATTCATTAAAATACATACATGTAACGTATAAGTTTAATATATCTTATGGTCCAATGATAATCATTAGTTAAATGAGATTTATTCACATTCCCGAATACAATATTCATTAAATGGATAAGGATATATGGTATGATCTCATATCAAACCATCATTTACCATACGAAATAAACATGTAATGCTTAATTGATATAATATCATGAAGCATTGTTCTAAGTTATTTACTTAACCAAATATTTTTCTTAATATTTATCTCTTCATCAATGACACTACTAGTCATATTAAAATATATAACAATTATTTATAAAGAATAAGTAACTATCCAATAGTCGCAAGTTCTAATATAATATATCAAAATAATCATTAAATAATATTTTAAATAACTAGCTGGGAGATCTGGTATCCAATACCTATAGGTTTCGTATTTTGAGAATCGATATTCTCTACACACAACTATACACATCTCCTTTCTTTAGCTTTATAATTTACCTTCAACTATTCACAACAATTGCAAATAATTGATTAGCAAACTATGTCAGACACATTACCTCTAAAGGTCACTAAAGCCAAGAAACGTCATTATCGGATAAACAAATACCTGATGGAGTTTTCTTATTTCCACGCAAGAATCTCGAGACATTAACTAATTCATGTCAATTTTACTTAACAAGAAACTATTCTCTCTAGAGAATTATATCCTAAAATGAATATCTATTTAGATTACCTATCGTGACTTAGTAACTAAGTCACTAACTATCTTAATTTTTCAAGAAAATCAGAACAGCAGTTCCTGATGGTTTAGATTAATCTAACAATATCTAGGCCTACTCATAATCTAAAACCTATTCTAGAAAACTACAACCATAAGGGAAGTCAGAAAACATATATATAAATATATGCATGCAGTGGATTAAATGTTTAATTTTATCAACACTATAGAATAAGGAACACAGTTTTCATAATATTACACACTGCCTTAGTTATGGATTTTTAACCCAGCAGTGTCTCCGACTACTTTACGTAATACTGTAATCCCCAACGAAATATGGGAACTCAATAATTAAATCGAATTCCATAAAGGGAAGTGGACCCCAAGAAAATGTTTCGACTCATAGCTTTGGCATGTTCTCGCCTACGTATACTCACAGGTAGACAACTCATTGTCAATCACTTTCACTGTGACTTCTAATTTTGGTCCTGATCGTTTCTCGTTGTGACAACTTTGGCACGATCACAGGAGGCGTATCATGGCTTCACTTGTCAGTGACAAACTCAAGTTACCGATGTAGTCCTGACAGCTTTGGCACGTTCGGGATTTCCATTTTCACTTGAATTTGTCTCTTATCATATAAGTTATACCAGCGCAAATGAACTACCTTCAGCTATAACTGCACAGCCTTCGCACGATACAACTACAGCGTCAGGAAATCATTCGTATCCGTACTTACAAGGTGGTGTTGGACAATTATGACCCAGAGCATCACTATTTTGTAAAGGACATGGTGTTCTTGTACAAAATTAACTATGTGACAAAGGAAATTGCTCTTTTATCATTTGTAATTGGATTACCTGGATATATAAATGATAAAAGTTCGTATGATTAGTACCAGATTAATAAGATATGAGACAGTATTAAACCACGAAAGGTTTAATCAAAAAATATCCCTAGTCGTAGTATTATCGAGACTGGACATCGATAATACAGAATAGGCTAGTATTACACTTGTGCGCGTTATGGAAGCTTAACGATATAGTTCTCATATATTTAAGTATATGATACTTATGCAAGTGTGATAGGAGGTTCTGTTTACCAATGGTACGGGAATAGCTTCGCTCTGATAGATCCCTCGAAATCTCATTGGTAGTATGACTATGTATCTATTGGAATCCGAATCAGGGTAGGTGTATTTGGTCTTAACCTGAGACTTGCATCGCTAATACTTGCGACAATCAGTATACTTTGGTTTTGGTCATCTGGGGCTTTAACAGGTTCTGTGTACACCTCTTCTTGGTATACTGATAATCTTAGTGTATTGGGTGTGATGTCAAGATGGAAGTATCACTTCAGTCATATGGAGATGATGATCACGCAGGGATACGAAACTGGTACTCTTAAGTACTGCAGTCATCGGGATAATATGACTAGGTCATGATTATTCGATTATAGAGACTAGTTGCCAGTGATTCGATATATGCTTCGTACGGGGTAGACACAATTCTAGCCTCAGGCCTAATACGCAATACACTGTATACTACGCATGATAAAGATTATATATTCCTTTAAAGAATATTTCTGGAGAATTGGGTAGGCACGGTGCTTTGCTAGAAGCCAACCATGTCTTTTAAATCGGTAAGAACGTGGTACCGGGTACGCAAGTGTTCGGATAGTCCGATGACTGTATTTACTGCCAACATATCCAAGGATCTCTTGGGTCGCTTCCCAAAGATTCACCGATGATATTTGACTCGAACAGAATTAATCTAGGATTAATTATGAGAGAGAAAATTAATCCGGGATTAATTACGGTAAGAATTAATCTGGATTAATTATCAGAGAAAGAATTAATCTGGGATTAATTGCGTCGAGAATTTATCTGGGATTAAATTCGTCGAGAAGAGAGAATGCGATTAAGTTGGAATTAATCGGCAAAATGAATTTAATGGTGAAATTAGATTTTACTATTTAATTAATTGGGCTAAAATAATATATTAGATATATAAATTGAAATTAGATTTCAACATGATATTGAAATTGGATTTTAATTCAAGCGAACGAATTAATTTAGAATTAATTCGTAAGCAACTTACGTAATATTATTGCAAGGCATTATTATTTAATTAAATTGGATTTAATCAATTCGCAACGGCAAATTCGTTTAATTCGAAATTAAACGAACATGGGCCTGAGCGAAGTTGCGTGTTGGATTGTCCGACTTAAATTTAGAATTTGAAGTGGGGCCCACCAACTTACATCAATGTGTTTTACACTTGATGGAATTTGGTAATTGGTTGAGATCAAACTTAGGATTGCGTTTTCTACACTCAAACCAATTCAACACACCATCTATATATTTAAAAAACAAGTCAACTTTGGAAGCATGACTCACTATTCATCTTATCACATTTCTCTCCAAAAATCGTGAATGCTCTCCCTCTCCCATGGAATTTTGTTGCAAAATTTCTTCTTGCTTGCACATTAAATAGACAAATGAAGGTGATAGGGAAACCAATCCAAGAGTTTGGAATTTAATTTTAGGCTTGGAGCTTCTACACATCCATGAAAGTTTTGAATTTTCTCTACCAAGCATTGTGAGTATTTCCGTAACTCCTCTTGTTTATTCACACACAAATCACTCTTAGAGATCGTTGGCATGTTCTAGGAACACTTACAATGGTATCAGAAAGAGATCTAAGTGTTGGGTTTCTCTAAGCATCGCAAGATCATATCAAGCAATGAAAATACATGTGAATACATCAAGAAGTACGGCGGAAACATACTTACAATGATCGGTTGTGCGATGCGTTGAACAAAATTCCTCCAAGCACCCTTGAAGCTCTCAATTTTGCTCCTTGTTGTCCTTGTGATTTTCGGTCATGCCCCTTCTATGGATACTCCAAGCTCCAAGCTTCATTTGGTGATTCCATGCTCACAAATGCGGTTCCCTATCACCTTAGGATGACCCTTAAGTGTGCTAGCACAAGAAAATTGCCACAATTTTCTCTTTAGCTTCTCCTTTTTACTTGGCCAAGCAAGAAACAAGAAGAATAATGGCTTCAAAAGCCGAATGGGAGAGAATGAGGGAAAAAGTTCCAAACCATGAATCATGAAGAGAGACATAAAAGAAATTGTGTTGTGTATTTATTTTTTATTTTCCAAAAAACAAAATACAAAAAAAAAACAATTTCCAAATTAAAAAAAGTCAAGTCATAAAAGCCAACCACTTCTATCACTATTCACATCACTCATGACAAGTTGTCAAATCACTCAAAGTGACTAGACACCACATCAATCGATTGACTAGTGATTTGACACTTGATGTGACTTGTGGGCCGAACTTAAATTCAAAATGCGAGTGCACCCGCAAACACTCCCGGGCTCGGGTTCGCTAATTCCAAATTAACGAATTTTCTGTTGCGACGTAATTAAATAATTATGCCTAGCAAAATTACTATTCACGTCGCTAATGAATTAATTCTAAATTAACCCATTTGCCAGAATTAAAATCTAATTTCAATTCCGCATTGAAATCCAATTTCGTATAATATATCGAATATATTATTTTATCGATTATTTCCAAATTAATCGTTCTCTCTTTATAAATAATATTTCATCCCAGATAAAATATATTTGTAATTAATCCCAGATTAATTTTATCTCTCTCATTAATTAATCCCTAATTAATAAAGTGCGAGTCATACGTCATCGGTGAATCTTCGGGAAGCGACCCATGAGATCCCCGGATATGTTGGCAGTAAATCCGGTCGTCGGACTATCCGAACACGTAAGTACCTAGTACTATGTTTTTACTGATTTATAAGACAAGGTTGGCTTCTAGCAAAGCGCCATGCCTACCCAATTCTCCAGAAATATCCTTACTGGAATATGTGATCTATATCAAGCGTAATATACGTAGTATTGCGTATTTCGATCCAGTATCGGACGTCACGTGCAAGGCCTGGGGCTGGAAATGTGTCTGCCCCGTACGAAGCACATATCGGATCTCTGGTAACTAGTATCTATAATCGGATAAACATTACCTAGTCATAATATCCCGATAGCTGCAGCATATCAAAGAACGAGTTTCGTATCCTACGTGATCATCATCTCCACTATGACTACAGTGATACTTCCATCTCGACATCACACCCAATACACTAAAATTCTCAATATACCCAGAAGAGGCGTATGTAGAACTGGTTAAAGCCCTGGACGACCAAAACCAAAGTATATTGATTGTCACAAGTATTAGCGGTGCAAGTCTCAAGTTAAGACCAAATACACCTACCCTGATTCGGACTTCCATAGACACATAGTCATACTACCAATGGAATTCTGAGGGGTCTATCCAGAGCGAAGCTGTTTCGCGTACTATCGGTAAACACAACCTCCTATTACACTTGCATGAGTATCATATACCCAAATATATGAGAACTATGTCGTTATGCTCCCATAACACGCACAAGTGCAATACTAGTCTATTCTACATTATCGATGTCCAGTCTCATTAATACTACGACTAGGGATATTTAATGATTAAACCTTTGTGTATTGATACTGTCTCATATCTTATCAATCCGGAACTAATCATATGGACCTTTCATCTTTTATATATCTTGGTGATCTAATCACAAATGATAAAAGAGCAATTTCCTTTGTCACATAGTTAATTTGTACAACAACACCATGATCTGTAGAAATAGTGATGGTATGGGCCATAACTGTCCAACAATCTCTTACTTGGCCTATAGCCAATCACTCAAGTGTCCTACACCCGAACTATGTACGGTTCGCTCAAACTTCTACTGAGGAAAGACTTTCGTCAGCGGAGTTGCATGACTACCATCAGATGCGATTTATTCTATCATCACATCACCACGATGTATGATCTGAACGAATCAGATGAATATCGAAGTATATATCTGGATCGTTGATGAGACCATTAATTCTTTAGCCTACGCTGTAGCCTAGCTCAGCTGCTAATAGAACTACTCCTAATCTGATTAGGATTATTATCGATCCAAAAGGCTTCTATTGCTGCCTCAGATGCAGCAATAATCCACTTTTGTTGTTTATTCGGTAATAGTATCTTGCTTAGAAGATTTCCAGCTCACTCTTCCATTATTCAAACTTTATATTACCGTTATTATGACTTATAGTCGTTTTTATCGGTTAGGAAGCTTGCAGCAGTGATCCCAGTCACTTCAAGTTCTCATTCTCCATAGTATAATAAAACATCCTTAGTTCATTTAAGATACTAAAAGATGTTCTTGAAATCAATCCAGTGACTATCACTTGGATTGGCCCGATTGTGACTCTATATGCTCAAAGCGTATGAGACACCAGCTCGCGTACATTTTATTTCAATGTACGAGTTCTCGGAGAGTATCAACAACTTTTAGATCTATCCCAGTAGATCTTTATTCCTAGAATAAAGGTTGTTTCTCCCAATAATTCTACGGAGAATTTTCATGAAAGCCAAGCTTTCACCGATTGTTTTATGGGAATATCATTTCCAAGAAATGACATGTCATTATTATACAGGACATTCACTGTCAGTGCACTCCCACTAACCTTCTTATATACACAAGAATTATTTTCCTCATTTTGAATTAAATCATATACCATTATGATTACATCAAAATGATAATTCCAAGAACGATATGCTTGCTTCAATCCATCCATGGATCGAATAACTTGCAAACCTTGTTTGCTTGTTTTGGTACGACAAAATCGTCAGGATGTTATAAATATCCTCCAAAAGGTTTCCATTTAAGGAAAGCGATTTTGACGTTCAGCTGCCATATTCCATGAATGAAACATGCAGCATCAGCAAGCATTATCCAAATGGATTTAACAATGGCAACGAGTAAGAGGTTTTGTCGTAATCGACACAATGTTGATAACGATACATTTTCACTATAAGCCTAGCTTAGTACATTGGTATGTTGCCTTCCATGTATGTCTTCCTTGAAGAATTATATAGTACCAATAGGCATAATGCCTTCCGGTACAACAACTAGTATCCAAACTTGGTTTGTATACATGGAATCCATTTTGGACTTCATGGCACTTTGCTATAATAGGGAGTCGATACCTTGTATCACTTCCTCATACGTAGTCAGTTCGTATTCCTCAATAAGATTGTCATCTTTATGAGGTGAGATCAGAAACCCATACCTCACAGGTTATTTTCTGACTCTCTCCTACTTACGCGGTTCTTGTGTATTCGAAGATTATTGGTATAGTTTCATCCTTGATGAACTATTTCTGTTCCATTAAGGAATCGGTGCCTGGAACAGTATTACTCCGATTTTCATCGAGTTTTACTTTCCTCCCACTTACCACTGCATATCGGTATTCCTCTTAGGAAAATTGCATGGTGAGCAACAATTACATTGTTCTCTTGTGAGATGTATAAGTAATATATTTTGATTTCCCTAAGATAACCTACAATTTAGGCACTTATCCGATTTGGGCTTTAGTTTGGTATCATCCTAACATATGCCTAGCATTCCCAAATCTTCAGGAATGAGAAAACCCAGTTTCTTTCCTGTTCATATCTAATATGAAATCCGTCTAATAGATTTTATGGAACCTTATTCAAAATAAGTTCTGCACTGTTAATGTGTATCAGTTGAGGAAATGGTAGCTCAGAGCGACTCATGATTTACCTTATCATGTCCAACAAAATTCGGTTTATCTGGTCAGACACACCGTCAAATTGACGTGTTCCGGGAAGAGTCCTTATTGAAAGAATACTATACTCTTTCAAGTATTTGAGAAACTTATTGCTTAAGTATTTTCATCATGGTCTTACCGTGATGGTTTTATACTTTATCCGATCTGTTTGTCTACTTCGTGTCGAAACTGTAAAAGTTTCTGATTCGTGTTTCAAAAGAAACACATAACCATAACGCGATGCCACATCAGTAAAGGTCACGAAATATTCATATCCACCTCTAGCCTAGCTAGACATGGGCCCACTTACGTCACTATGAACAAGGGCTAAAAGATCGATGGCTCTTGCACTTTTACCAAGTAAAAAGTGTTTTAAGCACTTTGCCTAATAAACTAGATTCGTAGACATTATTTGAATGGAATCAAATCCATCCTAGTATCCACTATTCGAAAGTGTGGATATACGAGTCTTGTTTAAATTGTGTCCTAGACAACAATGTCACTTATAAGTCTCAGCTGGTTAAATCAGTTTGAGCTATTTGTTTGTCATGTCATATGTTTGAGATTTATTTATATTCAAAACATAAATACTGTTATGCACATCTAATATGTTTATCTCAATATCATCTTTATAAAATAAAACACTTTAGTGTTCTAGAATATAAACGTATATCCGCAACAGATTAAACCATGATATAGAGATAATGTATCTAGTCAAACCAGTTACATTTTAACAGTTTCCTAATTTAAGTACACACCCGAAGGGTAGTTCCTTAACTTAGGTATCTATGGTTAAAACAGCGACTTCCGTCCCGTTTCCTATTCGTAGATTAATCTCATCTGAAGTCAGTATCCTGCTCATAGCAGATTCTGCACACAGTACATATTTATGTACCATATCCAGTATCTAAAATCCAATTTTAATACTAGTTGAGAAAATGTTTATGACAAACATGGTTGAAGCTGGAGCCTTGCCCCTCTTCAATTCCTTCATGTCTGCCTTGCCCATACAGCAGTCACGCTTCCGTGTCCCCGTTTGCCACAGTTTAGGCAGACATTATGGGATATGTCCTTTATCTTCCCAGAAGATTATAATGATTTTCCCTTTTTCCCTTTTCACACTCCATAAGCCTTTGGCCAAGCCTTGGCCTTCTAGAATATCAAAGTAAAGTGCGCCTTGCGCTTCTTGCCTTATTGCAAACTTTGGCTTTGTCTCCTTGAGCATAGCCTTTAACTCTCCAAGAGTTTACTATTGCAATTTGTAACTTCTAAGATCTAATGATGGATCTATGAAGATCCTTCAATTTCATTTTCATACTATAAGGATCTAATCCTTAGTTCTGAATGAGAAATTAAGGAGTCTATTTGGCAAGTCTAATGGATTAAACACTAAAGTTATCATCACATGAATATTCCAAATATCATGTTCTACTATTTGCTTAACTCCGGGCTTAGGCTCGAGACGTCACTATATCAAATAAAGTAACTTCTCGGTTTTCAGGACTATCCTGATTCATTATTCCCAATTTGAAAATTAAAGTCGTTTAAATACATTTTCACCCAGGATTATGTTTTAAACACTAATCTTTCAATTATCTTGATTCTAATAGTCCAACTATTTAATCAACGATTATAGGTACAATTTATTATAATGATTACTATAGTCCAACTACATAATCAACTATAATTTAATTAATTAAATTCAATTATATTGATTACTATAATCCAATTATAAAATCAACTATTAATTGAAATAGTTTGAATACAGTCCAATTGTTTAATTAAAACAATGATTAATTATTAGTCCAACTAATATATTAATTTATATTGACGAAAAATTTGTAATGAGCGCATATGGCAAGTAACTAAACGAATATTACAAATTTAATACTTGCCTCCCACTATTTTTCGGCGAGCCTCTGACCCTCTGTGGAGTCCTCAGGAAACCTTGTTTCCTAGTGGGCTAGGATCCCGTTAAATAACACACAATCTTGACTTTGGCCAACAAATTGTATGATAATTAACTAGGTAGATCTCTAAGATCAATTGGATCCCATCCAATTCCTAGATCCAGTAGGTAGACATCCAAGTCCGAACATATATCTTATATATGCCAATATATCCAATATATTGCCTAACCTTTTTCCTCTGAATCAATTAAGCCTTGGCTTTGGCACAACAAACTTAGTGATCCCAATTAAGCAGAACCCATTGACTATGGAAAGCTTCGTAATCAATGTCGATGGACAATAAGTGATCTTGACTTTGGCCAACAAATCACAACTTGGATAAGATACCAATATGGAACAAAGCCTTCATGATTCAAACACATCCTCGACGGACAAAGGTCTTGACTTTGTCCAACAAACCAATGCCAGTCTTGGATCTTGAGAAAGAATCACTCAATGGAAGGAAAAACGCTTAATATGATGTTAAGGGTTTTTGTGTGCAATTGGCAACCAATTAATTATCTTTGTTAAGGTCTCATCATCATACACCCTTAAACATGCATTCTAAACATATAATAAGGCACATATAAATAAAATAATAATGATATGCGGATGGATATTTAAACATTGTTCCTAGAACAAATCTCTCCATTTCCTCTCTCCCGCTAGCACAAGTATTACTTCTACCCGATTACATAACACTTCTAAAGAAACCTCATTTACATTGAGGGGAATAGGTGAGAAGAGAAATACAAAGAGTATGGAGGTTATAGGTTGGACTCGCAGGTCCAATTAATAAATTCTAAATTTATTACAACAATTTCCAAAATTGTCCCACCCATCTAATATCCATCTGATATACATTATTCATACGTCGTAACCATGTATTCACACTAGCATGTTATTAATTAATCTAATCCAATTAATTAATCTGATATATTAATGACCATCCAATGTTCAAACAACGATTTGATTTTGCGCGAGTCAAACTCGTTTTGTGAATAAGTACTCAAAGTATGAATTCTTGAATTAAATTAAACTACAAAATTAAATCCAATTTAATTTGTATTTAATACTAATTCATTTATTTAATTCCAAATTAAATATTTACACTTTTTAATGTACCTTTACGACTTAGATTCCAAATCTAATCGTTACGGGTCTCAAAGCCTGATTAACATCCAATGTCAATTTAATTTAAAGTCAAATGGGCTTTAATTAATTTCTTAAGGCGTGGGCTTCGGCAACCAAAGCCCAATCAAGGAATAACCCCATAAGCCTATAAATCAATTTAGGCCCATTAGGCCCAATTAAACTTTAAAGGCCCATTAGTCATATTCGGACTTTATGGTTATGGTTTTGGGCCCAATTGGATCCAACCAATTAGCCTAAACCAAACTTGGCCCAACCAAGCCCATTAAGCCCAATTACAACTTTACAAGCCCTATTCTAAATTTGGCCTAACATAATTAAATTCCAAAAATTACAATTTCACAATTTAATTACTCAAAGTGTAAAGCCATAATTAATTAACCAAATTAACATTTCCAAATTACCAATTTGCATAATTAATCATGCTTAATTAACCCATTTCATGCTTCTTAACTCACGATAATGGTAGGGATTTTTGTCCAATTCTAATTTCAATCCAATTGAATTTAAATTAACATTCCCAATGTCTTTCAAACTCATCCAATGAATCAAAAAACAAAAATTACCATGAGATTAAGGTTCCTTTGAATTCGGCCAAGCCAACCCAATTTGGGGAAAATTGTTCCAAATCAATTTTCATGAAATTGATCACATCCAACTTCAATTAAACATCATTCAAGCATACTCAATCAAAAAATTTCATCAAATCATGCTCAAATCGATTTTACCCAATTTTAACCCAAAATCATTTTCATGCTCAATTAGGCTCATAGATACCATTGTTGGGTTTCTCTAAGCATCCCAAGATCATATCAAGCAATAAAAATAAATGTGAATACATCAAGAAGTGCGGCGGAAACATACTTACAATGATCGGTTGTGCGATGCGTTGAACAAAATTCCTCCAAGCTCCTTGAAGCTCTCGGTTTTGCTCCTTGTTGTCCTTGTGATTTTTGGTCATGCCCCTTCCATGGATACTCCAAGCTCCAAGCTTCATTTGGTGATTCCATGCTCACAAATGCGGTTCCCTATCACCTTAGGATGACCCTTAAGTGTGCTAGCACAAGAAAATTGCCAAAATTTTCTCTTTGGCTTCTCCTTTTTACTCGGCCAAGCAAGAAACAAGAAGAATAATGGCTTCAAAAGCCGAATGGGAGAGAAGGAGGGAAAAGGTTCCAAACCGTGAATCATGAAGAGAGAGATAAAAGAAATTTTTTTGTGTATTTATTTTTGATTTTCCAAAAAATAAAATACAAAAAAAAATAATTTCCAAATTCAAAAAAGTCAAGGCATTAAAGCCAACCACTTCCATCACTATTCACATCACTCATGACAAGTTGTCAAATCACTCAAAGTGACTAGACACCACATCAATCGATTGACTAGTGATTTGACGATTGATGTGACTTGTGAGCCGTACTTAAATTCGCAATGCGAGTGCGCCCGCAAACACTCCCGGGCTCGGGTTCGCTAATTCCAAATTAACGAATTTTCCGTTGCGACTCATTTCGGTAACGAATTAATTCTAAATTAACCCATTTGCCTGAATTAAAATCTAATTTCAATTCCGCGTCGAAATCCAATTTCGTATAATATATCGAATATATTAATTTATCGATTAATTCCAAATTAATCGTTCTCTCTCTTTTTAAATAATATTTTATCCCAGATAAAATATATTAGTAATTAATCCAGATTAATTTTATCTCTCTCATTAATTAATCCTAGATTATTAAAGTGCGAGTCATACGTCATCAGTGAATCTTCGGGAAGCAACCCATGAGATCCCCGGATATATTGGCAGTAAATCCGATCGTCGGACTATCCGAACACGTAAGTACCTAGTACTACGTTTTTACCGATTTACAAGACAATGTTGGCTTCTAGCAAAGCGCCATGCCTACCCAATTCTCCAGAAATATCCTTACTGGAATATGTGATCTATATCAGGCGTAGTATACGTAGTATTGCATATTTCGATCCAGTATCGGATGTCACGTGCAAGGCTTGGGGCTGGAAATATGTCTGCCCCGTACGAAGCACATATCGGATCTCTGGTAAATAGTCTCTATAATCGGATAAACATCACCTAGTCATAATATCCCGATAACTGCAGCATATAAGAGAACGAGTTCCGTATCTTACGTGATCATCATCTCCACTATGACTGGAGTGATACTTCCATCTCGACATCACACCCAATACACTACGATTCTCAATATACCCAAAAGAGGCGTACGCAGAACCGGTTAAAGCCCTGGACGACCAAAACCAAAGTATATTAATTGTCGCAAGTATTAGTGGTGAAAGTCTTAGGTTAAGACCAAATACACCTACCCTGATTCAGACTTCCATAGACACATAGTCATACTACCAATGGAATTCCGAGGGGTCTATCCAGAGTGAAGCTGTTTCCCGTACCATCAGTAAACACAACCTCCTATTACACTTGCATGAGTATCCTATACCCAAATATATGAGAACTATGCCGTTATGCTCCCATAACACGCACAAGTGCAATACTAGTCTATTCCGCATTATCGATGTGTAGTCTCGATAATACTACGACTAAGGATATTTAATGATTAAACCTTCGTGGATTGATACTGTCTCATATCTTATCAATCCGGAACTAATCATATGGACCTTTCATCATTTATATATCTTAGTGATCTAATCACAAATGATAAAAGAGCAATTTCCTTTGTCACATAGTTAATTTGTACAACAACACCATGATCTGTACAAATAGTGATGTTATGGGCCATAACTGTCCAACATTAAGCTTGATTTGGATTTAGGGTTTATATACTTTAATTTGGGGTTTTTGCGTTTGGAGCATGATTTCTTCAAATTGGTTGTTTGATTGAGCTTGGATGATGATGAATTAGATTTATGCATCTTAGGAATTGAGAAAATGAATTGGATAAATTTTCTCTTATTTCCTTAGCTTGGCCGAACATTACCCTAACATGTATCATGTTGATTTTTTTATTAATTTGACTATTGGATGAGTTTATGGCATGATATGTATTTTGATTGTTGATTTAATTAGATTGAAATCAAAATTGGATATGTTTATGCCAAATTGTCGTGAACATGATAAGCATGGAATGAGTTGTTTTGCTTCAATTTGTGTTGGACATAAATTGGATAATTAAAGCACGATTAATTAGTTTAATTGGTGTTTTGGATATATTGGTTTAACTAATTAATTATGGCTATTACACTTTAATTAAAATTAATGTGAAATTTGGAATTTTGTATTAATTAAAATTAGTCTTTAATTTTGAATTGGGCTAATATTGTTGTATTTGGGCTTAATGGATTTGGTTGGGCCAAGATTGGTTTAGAACAATTGGATTGGATCCAAATTGGGCCTAAAACCATTCCATAAAGTCCAAATATAATAATTGGGCCTTTAAATATTTAATTGGGCCTAATGGGCCAAAATTGATTTTATGGCAAATGGTGATTCCTTATTGAGCTTTGGTTGCCAAAGTCCATGCCTTAAGAATTAATTAAAAGCCCATTGGACTTTAATTAAATTGACATTGGATGTTAATTGGGCCTTTGAGACCCATTTAGATTGGATTTAGAATCTAAGTCTAAAAGCCACATAATTAAGTGTAATTATTTAATTTGGAATTAAATTAGAATTAGTATTGAATACAAATTAAATTGGATTTAAAATTATAGTTCGATATAATTAAAGAATACGTACTTTTTAGTGTTTATTCTTAAACGAGTTGGCTTCGCGCAAATCAAATCGTTGTTTGAACATTGGATGGTCATTAATTCAAAGATTAATTAATTAGATTAGATTGATTGAATAACATGCTTTGTGTGAATACTTGGATGTATTGTATGAATAATTTATATCGGATTGATATTAGAAGGGTGAGGGCAATTTTAGAAATTATTGTAATAAATTTAGAATTTATTAAATTGGACCTGCGTGTCCAGCCTATTATCTCTAATCTCTTTGTATTTCTCTTCTCACCAATTCCGCTAAATGTAAATGAGGTTTCTTTATAAGTTTTATGTAATTGGGTAGAAGTATAAATAGTGAATAGTTTGTTATATATCTATCCGCATATCACTATTAATTTATTTCATGCCTTATTATGCTTTTAGAATGTATGGTTAATGGTGTATGATGAGACCTAATCAATGATAATAAATTCCTTGCCAATTTACGCGAAAAACCCTCAAACAATATCAATCGTTTTTCCTTCGATTGAGTGGTTCTCTCTCAAGATCCAACATTGGCATTGGTTTGTTGGCCGAAGTCAAGACCTTTGTCCATCGCGGATGTGTTTGAACCGCGTAAGCTTTGTTCCATATCATATGTCTTGGGCAGTTGTGACTTGTTGGCCAAATTCAAGGTCACTTCTTGTTAATCGACCTCGATTACGAAGCTTTCCCACTGTCAATCGGTCGCGCTTAACTAGAATCATTAAGCTTGTTAAGCCAAAGCCAATGCTTAGTTGATTTAGAGGAAAAAGATGAGGAAATATATTGGATATATTTACATATATTGGATATATGTTTCAGACTTGGAGGTCCACCCACTGGATCTAGGAATTGGATGGGATCCAATTGATCTTAGAGATCTACCTAGTTAAGTTTCATACAACTTGTTGGCCAAAGTCAAGGTTGTGTGTTATTTAACGGGATCCTAGCCCACTAGGAAACTAGGTTTCCCGAGTACTCCACAGAGGGTTAGAGGCTCGCCAAAAAATAGTGGGAGACAAGTATTAAATTTGCAATTTCGTTTAAATACTTTCCATACGCGCTCTTTTATTTTATTTATCGTTGTTATAAATATATTAGTTGGACTAATATTTAATATTGCTTACTTTGAACAGTTAGGCTGTACAAGACATTACTTCATTTGTAGTTGGTTATATAGTTGGACTATAGTAATCATTATATTTGAATGTAACCGATCATTTGTAGTTGATTATATAGTTTGACTATAGTAATCATTACATTTGATTTTACCCGAAATCATTGACTGGATATTTAGACTATAGCAATCAATATAACTGGAAAGATTAGCGTCAAATGACATAATCCTAGGTGAAAATGTCTTTAACGGCGTAAATTTTCAGATTGGGAATTGAATCTTAGGATAGTCCAGGAAGCCAAGAAGTTACTCAATTTAATAGAGAAACCTCTCGGGCCTAAGCCTGGAGTTGAGAAAATAGTAGAACATGAGCTTTAGAAGACTCATCGTGATGATAAATTTAGTGCTCAATCTGTTATGCTTGCCGCAATGACTTCTTAATTTCGTTGTCTTAACAAAGGATTGGATCCTAATAGTATGATGTTGAAATTGAAGGATCTTCACAGATCTAATCTTAGATCTCAGAAGTATGAATTGCAAAAGAAGCTCTTTCGCTCGCATATGTCAGAGGATACATCTGTCAAGCACTAAGTGTTGCAGATGATTACTGACATCGAATAGCTAGGTTGGCTGGGCATTACCTACGAGGTCGAGACTTCCATAGATTTGATCTTATAGTCTTTACCCGAATGCTGGGGCGGGTTTATCATGAACCAAGAGAAAACTCTTGGAGAGTTAATGGCTATGCTCAAGGAGGCAGAGCCAGAGCTTCGAAAGGGGCAAGAAGCGCAAGGCGCATCCTACTTCGACATCCCAGAAGGCCAAGGCTTGGCCGAAGGCTTCTAAGGGTGTGAAGAAAAGGGCAAAGGCAAAATCGTCACAGTCTTCTGGGAAGACTATGTTGGACAATTATGACCTATAGCGTCACTATTTGTAAAAGACATTGTGGTTTTTTACAAATTAACTATGTGACAATGGAAATTGCATTTTATCATTTTGTAATTTTTATTACTTAAATATATAAATGATAAAAGTCCTTATGATTAGTTCCGGATTATTAGATATGAGACAGTATCAATCCATAAAGGTTTAATCATTAAATATCCCTAGTTATAGTATTATCGAGACTGGACATCGATAATACGGAATAGACTAGTATTGCACTTGTGCGTGTTATGGAAGCGTAACGACAAAGTTCTCAAATATTTAAGTATTGGATACTTGTGCAAGTGTGATAGGAGGTTATGTTTACCGATGGTACGGAAACAGCTTCGATCTAGATAGACCCCGCGGAATCCAATTGGTAGTATGACTATGTGTCTATGGGAATCTGCATCAGGGTAGGTGTATTTGGTCTTAACCTGAGACTTGCATCGCTAATACTTGCGACAATCAATACGCTTTGGTTTTGGTCATCCAGGACTTTAACAGGTTATGTGTACACCTCTTCTGGGTTTATTGAGAATCGTAGTGTATTGGGTGTGATGTCAAGACGGAAGTATCACTTCAGTCATTTGGAGATGATGATCACGCGTGGATACAAAACTGGTACTCTAATTGGTTGCAACCATCGAGATAATATTACAAGGTCATGATTATCCGATTAAAGAGACTAGTTGCTTGTGATCTTATATATGCTTCGTACGGGGCATACACTATTCCAGCCCAGTGACATCCGATACTAGATCGCAATACGCAATACTACGTATACTACGTCTGACATAGATTATATATTCCTTTAAGAATATTTCTAGAGAATTGGGTAGGCACAATGTTTTGCTAGAAGCCAACCATATCTCATAAATCGGTAAAAACATAGTACTAGGTACTTACGTGTTCGGATAGTCCAACGACCGGATTTACTGCCAACATATCCAGGGATCTCATGGGTCGCTTCCCGAAAATTCACCGATGATGTATGATTCGAACATAATTAATCTAGGATTAATTACGGAGAGATTTTATCTAGGATAAATTACTATTTGAAGAGAGAGAACGATTAATTTAGAATTAATCGATAAAATAATATATTTGATATATTAAATGAAATTAGATTTCATAACAGAATTAAATTAGATTTTAATTCGGGCGAACGAATTAATTTAGAATTAATTCGCGAGTGACGTGAATAGTAATTTTGCTAGGCATAATTATTTTATTAAATTTTAATTTAATTACGTCGTAACGGAAAATTCGTTAATTCGGAATTAGCGAACCCGAGCCCGGGATGTGTTGCGGGCCCACTCAGATTTTGAATCAAGTGGGGCCCACAAGTCACATCAAGTCACATCACTAGTCATTCATTCACCTTTATGGTGATGGAAGTTAGTGAATGAAATGATGGAAACTTGTTGTACACACAAAGTGAGATGGTGATTGACTTTATACCAACTTTGGTATATCTTTAATTTTTGTTTTTTGAAAAAAATCTTACACAAGTCATTCACATCATCACTCCCACTTTTTCAGTCTGTCCCTCTCACGGGAAAGAGCAAGAAAACATCTTCCAAATTTTTTTTCCCTTTGGCCGAGAATCACAAAGAAGGAACTTGGTGATTTTATTGCAAAATCTCCATTGCTAGCACATCAAATGATCATATAAGGTGATAGGGAAACTAATCCTTTGAGCTTGGAATCAACATCAAAGCTTGGATCTTGGATTTCAAATTCAAAGAGGAGTTCTTGGAGACTTTCAAGAGGCAAAATTTTCGTTATCAATGCATCCAAAATCCGTTCAATGTGAGTTTATTTCCGTTTTTCTCCTTTGAGTGTTCACATGATTTCTTGTTTAAATTGATCTTGAGACACTTTAGAAACCCAACAATGGTATCATGGAGCCTATTTGAGCATGAAATTTGATTAGGGTTTATATACTGAAATTTGGGTATTTTTGATTTGAGCATGTTTTAATCAAATTGTTTGTTTGAGTATGCTTGAATGTTGATAACTTAGAGTTATGCATGATCAATTTGAAGAAAAATTAATTGGATTAATTTTCCCAAATATTCTTGGCTTAGCCGGATACAATATATGCCCTAAAGTCATGGTATTTTTTGTTTTTTTATCATTGGATGAGTTTAAAGACATGGATATATCGATTTGAGATTCAATCGGATTGAAATCGGAATCGGATATAAAATCCCTACAAATGTCGTGACCATGTAAGCATGGAAATGAGATAATTTTGTAACAATAATGTTGGACATGTATTGATGATGAATGTGCATGATTAATTAATTAAATTGATGTTTTGGAAATGTTAATTTAGATAATTAATTAGTGCAATACACTTTAATTAATTAAATTTTGAAATTTGGAAAATTAGAATTTAATTAATTTGGCTTAATTTAGAATTGGGATTATAATGTTTAATTGGGCCTAATGGGCCGAAATTGGTTTCTTGGCAAATATGGTGATTCCTTAATTGGGCTTTAGTATTTGGGTTTGACCCATATTGACCAAAGTCCATGCCTTAAGAAATTAATTAAAAACTCATTGGACTTTAATTAAATGACATTGGATGTTAATTGGGCTTTGAGACCCATTTAGATTAGATTTGGAATCTAAGTCGTAAAGACGCATTTAAAAGTGTAATTATTTAATTTGGAATTAAATATAGAATTAATATTGAATACGAATTAAATTAGATTTAAATTGTAGTTCAATATAATTCAAGAATTCGTACTTCGAGTACTTATTCTTAAACGAGTTGGACTCGTGCAAATCAAATCGTTGTTTGAACATTCGATGATCACTTTCTTCAAAGATTAATTAATTGGATTAGATTGGTTGAATAACATGCTTTGTGTCAATACATGGATGTGTTGAATGAATAATGTATATCGGATGGATATTAGAAGGGAAAGGGAAATTTTGGAAATTGTTGTAAATTTAGAATTTATTAAATTGGACCTGCGTGTCCAGCCTTATCTCTCGATTCTTTGTAATTCTCTTCTCACCTAATTCCCCTCAATGTTAATGAGATTTCTTTAATTGTATTATGTAATTCGGTATAAGTTAGAATAGTGCTAGCCGGGGAGAGGAAATGGAGTGATTTGTTCTAGGAACAATCTGTGAGATATCCATCTGCATATCACTATTAATTTATTTACCGCGCCTTATTATGCTTTTAGAATGCATGATTAAGGGTGTATGATGGGACCTAATCAAAGATAATAAATTGGTTGCCAATTTACGCGAAAAACCCTCAACAGATATTAAGCGTTTTCCTTCCATTTAGTGATTCTTACTGAAGATCCAAGATTGGCACTGGTTTGTTGGCCAAAGTCAAGACCTTTGTCCATCGCGGATGTGTTTGAATCATGAAGGCTTTTTTCCATATCGTGTGTCTTGTACAAGTTGTGATTTGTTGGCCAAAGTCAAGATCACTTCTTGTCCATCGACATCGATTACGAACTTTCCAAAGTCAATGGGTTCCGCTTAACTGGAATCATTAAGCTTGTTGTGCCAAAGCCAAGGCTTAGTTGATTCAGAGGAAGTAGGTTAGGAAAATATATTGGATATATTGGCATATATATTGTATATATGTTTCAGACTTGGAGGTCCACCTACCGGATCTAGGAATTGGATGAGATCCAACTGATCTTAGAGATCTACCTAGTTAAATATCATACAACTTGTTGGCCAAAGTCAAGGTTGTGTGTTATTTAACGGGATCCTAGCCCACTAGGAAACTAGGTTTCCCGAGTACTCAACAGAGGGTTAGAGGCTCGCCGAAAATTAGTGGGAGGCCAGTATTGAATTTGCAATTTCGTTCAAATAATTGGCTATACGCGCTTTCAAATTATTTCGTCAATTATATTTATTAGTTGGACTAATATATTATTATTTTTCTTGTAACAGTTAGACTGTAACCATACATCGTTAATTGAATAGTTTGACTACTGCAATTAAGATGACAGGAAAGTAAAGCATTAGAGATATTATCATAGGCGATAATGTCTTTAATGGCACAAACTTGCAAGACTGGGATATGAATCTCATGATTGTCCTGGGATCCGAGAAGTTGCTCTACACTATAAAGAGACATCTTGGGCCTAAGCCTAGATCTGATCAGATAGTTGAGCTAGAGCTCTGGAAGACTCATAGCGATGACAACTTCACTGCTCAATCTATAATGTTTGCCGCTATGACTCAATAATTCTGTTGTCAGAGCAAGGGATTGGATCCCTATGAGATGATGGCGAAGTTGTATGATCTTCACCGATCTAATCTTAGATCGCAAAGATATTAGTTGCAGAAGAAGCTCTTCCGCACTCGCATGTCAGAGGGTACGTCTATTGAGCACCATGTGTCACAGATGATTGCTGACATTGAGCAGCTGGACATATGGGCATTGTCTTCGAGGCTGAGACTTCAGTAGATTTGATCTTATAGTCTCTCCCCGACATTTGGAGTGGGTTCATCATGAACTACAATATGATGAACAAAGAACAAACTCTTGGAGAGTTGATGTCCACTCGGTGCGAAGCAGAAAAAGAGCTCCTAAAGGGCAAGAAGCGTGAGGCGCACTTCGCTTCAACATCTCAGACTCCGAGGGCTTGGCCCAAGGCGACTGCAGGTGTAAAGAAGAAGAAGAAGAAAAAAGGCAAGACTAAATCGTCAAAACCTTCTGGGAAGGGTAAGGACAAATCCCAAGATGTATGTCTGCAATGCGGCAAGCGGGGTCACTGGAAGCGTGACTGCCGCGAGTACAAGGTACATATCAAGGAAATCAAAGCGGGCAAGGCACCGGCTTCAGGTATGTTTGTTATAAGAACAAACATGTCTACTACTAGTTTTAAAAATTGGATTTTTGATTCTGGTTGTGGTACTCATATATGTAGTGATGTGTAGGATCTACAGATTATCAAGAGACTGGCCTTAGGAGAGATTGACCTCCGCGTTGGAAATGGGACAGGAGTCGCCGTTTTGGCCGTTGGCACTTTTGTTTTGGAACTGCCCTCGGGGCATGTACTTAAACTTACAGACTGTTATTATGTACCTAGTTTGACTAGGAATATTATTTCTGTATCTATGTTAGCCCAAATTGTTTGTTTAAGTATGCTTGTATATTGATAACTTAGAGTTATATATGATCAATTTGATGAAAAATTATTTGGATTAATTTTCCCCAATCATGAAGGCTTGGCCGAATGTAAAGATAAATCCTATGTCATGGTGATTTTATTTTTTAAATCATTGGATAAGTTTAAAGACATGATATATATTGATTTGTGATTTAATTTGATTCAAATCAAAATCGGATATAAAATCCTTATATTTCCTTGAACAAAGAAGCATGGAAATGAGTTGATTTTGTTTCAATAATGTTGGACATGTATTGATTATAATAAAGCATGATTAATTGATTAAATTAGTATTTTGGAAATGTTGATTTAAATAATTAATTATGGCTAAAAACTTTAATTAATTAAATTGTGAAATTTGGAATTTTAGAATTTAATTAATTGGCCTTTATTTGGAATTGGGCTAAAGATGTTGTACTTGGGCCTAATGGGCTTGGTTGGGCCAAGTTGGTTTAGGACAATTGGATTGGATCCAATTGGGCCTAAGCCATTCCATTAATTCCAAATATAATATATGGCCCTTTAAATATTTAATTGGGTCTAATGGGCCAAAATTGATTTCTTGGCAAATAGGGTGATTCCTTAATTGGGCTTTGGTATTTGGGTTTGACCCATATTGACCAAAGCCCATGCCTTAATAAATTAATTGAAAGCTCATTGGACTTTAATTAAATGAACATTGGATGTTAATTGGGCTTTGAGACCCATTAAGATTAGATTTAGAATCTAAGTCGTAAAGGCGCATTAAAAGTGTAATTATTTAATTTGGAATTAAATATAGAATTAGTATTGAATACAAATTAAATTAGATTTAAATTGTAGTTCGATATAATTCAAGAATTCGTACTTTGAGTACTTATTCTTAAACGAGTTGGACTCGTGCAAATCAAATCGTTGTTTGAACGTTGGATGATCACTTTATTCAAAGATTAATTAATTGGATTAGATTGATTGAATAACATGCTTTGTGTGAATACATGGATGTGTTGTATGAATAATGTATATCGGATGGATATTAGAAAGGTGAGGGCAATTTTGGAAATTGTTGTAATAAATTAAGTAATTAATTATGTTAATTGCACTTTTATTAAATTAATATGTAATTTGGAACAATGTGTTAATTTAATTTGTTGTAATTGGGCTTAATGGGCTTGGTTGGGCCAAGTTTGGTTTTGGTCAATTGGGTTGGATCCAATTGGGCCTAAAACCATTTCCATAAAGTCCAAATATGACTATTGGGTCTTTAAATAATTTAATTGGGCCTAATGGGACTAAATTGATTTTTGACATAGGGTGATTCCTATTTGGGTCTTGGCATCTTGGGTTTGATCCATAATAGCCAAAGTCCATGCCTAAAGAATTAATTGAAAGCCCATTGGACTTTAATTGAATAGCAATGGATACTAATTGGGCCTTTAAGACCCATTAAGATTGGATTTGGAATCCAAGTCTTTAAGGCAGAAGAATAAGTGTCATTATTTAATTTGGAATTAAATCTGAATTAGTATTTGGATACAATTTAAATTGGATTTAAAATTATAGTTCGATATAATTCAAGAATACGTACTTTGAGTATTTATTCTTAAACGAGTTGGACTTGCGCAAATCAAATCGTTGTATGAACATTGGATGGTCATTAATTCAAAGATTAATTAATTGGATTAGATTGATTGAATAACATGCTTTGTGTGAATAGTTGGATGTGTTGTATGAATAATGTATATCAGATGGATATTATAAGGGTGGGGCAATTTTGGAAATTGTTGTAATAAATTTAGAATTTATTTAAATTAGACCTGCGTGTCCAGCCTATTATCTATATTCTCTTTGTATTTCTCTTCTCACTAATTCCCCTCAATGCAAATGAGGTTTCTTTAATGTATTATGTAATTAGGTAGAAGTATGAATAGTGTTAGCGGGAGAGAGGAAATTGAGAGATTTTTATAGGATCAAATTTGTTATATATCCATCCGCATATCATTATTAAATTTATTCACGCCTTATTATGCTTTTAGAATGCATGTTAAAGGGTGTATGATGAGACCTAATCAAAGATAATAAATTGGTTGCCAATTTACGCGAAAAACCCTCACTCAAATATTAAGTGTTTTCCTTCCATTGAGTGGTTCTCTCTAAAGATCCAAGATTGGCATTGGTTTGTTGGCCAAAGTCAAGATCAATGTCTATCGCGGATGTGTTTGAACCATGAAAGCTTTGTTACATATTGCATGTCTTGGGAAGTTGTGATTTGTTGGCCAAAGTCAAGGTCACTTCTGTACATCGATGTGGATTATGAAGCTTTGCCACTGTCAATGGGTCGCGCTTAACTGGAATCATTAAGTTTGTTGAGCCAAAGCCAATGATTAGTTGATTCAGAGGAAAATGTTAGGAAATATATATTGGATATATATCTCGGACTTGGAGGTCCACCTACCGGATCTAGGAATTGGATGGGATCCAATTGATCTTAGAGATCTACCTAGTTAAGTTTCATACAGCTTGTTGGCCAAAGTCAAGGTTGTGTGTTATTTTACGGTATCCTAACCCACTAAGAAATTGGGTTTCCCGAGTATTCCACAGAGGGTTAGAGGCTTGCCAAAAAATATGTTGGTTTTTATTAAGGTCCCAAGATCAAACAAGCAATGAAAATCGTGCATGAATACACCAAAGAAGATAGCGGAATACTTACATTGGTTGGTTGAGTTGATTAGAAGACCATTGAAGCCAAAAAACGCACTGCCATGGACACCCACTGCATGTAGTCCACTGTCTTCTGTCTTCAGTATTTGAGCTGCGAAAATGAGTTCCTAGATTCGTCGGATGGATCCCGGCTCAGGGTGAACCTCCCTACCACCTTCGCAAGACTTGTAAGTGTGCTAGCACTTGAATTTTCACCATGAAAACCCACTCTAGCTTCCCTAAAACTCACGCCTGAACTGGTTCAAAACCAGTGAGGAAAGCTTCTGTTTTGCGTGAGAGAAGAGAGAATTTGAGAGAGATAAAAAGTTAACTTCTCTTTTCATTTTTGTTTCTACAAAACGTAAGTGAGAAAGAGAGAAGCAATGATGTATATCATTAACCAAAAAAGAATTTTTAGATAAAAACTCTTCAATAACCGTGAAAAGCATTTCCCTCCAAAAATTCATCATCATCACACATTGAAAATGGAGACAATGTATCATCCCATAAAGGTGACTAGATACATCCATCATCTATTCGTGTCAAGTGATGAGATATTGCGATGTGATTTGCGGATACCACTCGTTTCAAAATACGAATGTGTCCTCAAACACTTTCGGGCTCGGTTTCGCTAATTCCGAATTAACGCATTTCCGTCGCGACGAGAATTAATTAATTTCGCCTAGCGAAATTACTATTCAGATCACTAACGAATTAATTCTAAATTAATTCGTTCGCCCGAATTAAAATCTAATTTTAATTCCGCGTCGAAATCTAATTTCGTTTAATATATCGAATATATTAATTTACCGATTAATTCCAAATTAATCGTTATCTCTCTTTAGACGATATTTTATCCTAGATAAAATATCTCCGTAATTAATCCTAGATTAATTTTCTCTCTCTTCTATATAATCCCAGATTATTCAAGAGTGCGAGTTGTGCATCATCGGTGGATTATCGGGAAGCGACCCATGAGATCTTCAGATACGTTGGCAGTAAATACGGTCGTCGGAGTATCCGAATCACGTACGTACCAAGTACTACGTTCTACCGATTTACGAGACAAGGTCGACTCCTAGCAAAGCACCAAGTCTACCCAATTCTCCGGACATATCCATTTAAGAATATCAAAGATCTGTATCAAGCGTAGTATACTAATGTGTATGGATGTATATCGATCCAGTATCGGACGATCACATGTTAGGCCTGGGGCTGGAAATGTGTCTGCCTCGTACGAAACATATATCGGACATCAAGCAACTAGTCTCTGTGAATCGGGCAATCCTGACCTAGTCATAATGTCCCGACGGTTGCAACCTTTTATAGAGCACTAGTTCTATATCCTGCGCGATCATCAACTCCATATGTCTGAAGTGACACTTCCATCTTGACATCACACCCAGTACACTACGATTCCTGATAAACCCAGAAGAGGTGAACACAGAACCAGTTTAGGTCCCCCAACCACCAAAACCAAAGTTTACCGATTGTCGTAAGTACTAGCGATGCAAGTCTCAGGTTAAGATCATATACACCTACCCTGATGTGGCCTCCCATAGACACGCAGACATACTACCAATGGGATTCCGCGGGGTCTATCCAGAGCAAGCTGTTTTCCGTACCATCGGTGAAATACGACCTCCTATCGCACTTGCATAAGTATCCAATACTTATATATATGAGAACTATGTCGTTGTGCCCTCACAACGCACACAAGTGCAATACTAGCCTATTCCGCATTATCGATGTCCAGTCTCGATAATACTACGGCTAGGGATATTTAATGATTAATCCTTCGTGGACTGATACTGTCTCATATCATCTCAATCCAGGAACTAATCATAGGGACCTCTCTTCATTTATATATCTATGGTGATCTAATCACAAATGATGAGAGTGCAATTTCCTTATTACATAGTTAATTTGCTACAACAACACAATGATCTGTGCAAATAGTGACGCTATGGGTCATATTATCCAACAATCTCCCACTTGGCACATAGCCAGTCACTCGAGTGTCTAACACCCGAACTATGTATGGTTTGCTCAAATTGCTGAGAGAAGGTTTTCGTCAGCGGATTTGTTTGATTATCGTCTGACGCGATTTATACGATCATCACATCGCCACGATGTATGATCCGAACGAATCAGATGATATGGAAGTATATATCTGGATCGTCGATGAGACCTTTAATTCCTTAGCCTGTGCTGACGCCTAGCTCAGCTGCTAAAAGAACTATATCTAATCTACTTAGATATATTTTCGATCCAAATGGCTTCTTTTGCTTCCTCAGCTGCAGCAATAATCCGCATTTGTTGTTTATTTGGCAACAGTTATCTTGCTCGGAACATTTCCAGCTCACTGTCCCGTTATTCAAACTTTATAGTACCGTAGTATTTAATTGTTTGGAAACTTGCAGCGGTGATCCCAGTCACTTCAAGTTCTCATTCTCCATAGTTTAAGACAAAATCTTTAGTTCTCTCAGATACTAAGAGATGTTCTTAACTTAAATCTAGAGACTATCACTTGGATTGACCTGATTGTGACTCCATATGCTCGAAGCGTATGAGACACCAATACAAGTACATTTTAAATGTACAATTTCTCAGAGAGTGTTAACAACTCCAAATCTATCCCAGTAGATCTTTATTCCTTGAATAAAGGTTGTTACTCCCCAGAATTCTATGGAGAATTTCTATGAAAGAATATCTATGAAAGCCAAGCTTTCACCAATTGCTTTATGGGAATTTAACTGTCAGTGCGCTCCCACTAACCTCCTTATATACACAAGAATTATTTTGTTTTGAGTCAAATCATAAACCATTATGATTATTTCAAAACGACAGTTCCAAGAACCTTATGCTTGCTTCAATCCAAACATGGATTGAATAATCTGCAAACCTTGTTTGTCGGTTATACAAAATCGTCAGAATGTTATAAACATTCTCCAAAAGGTTTCCTTTTCAGGAAAGCGATTTTGATTTGTAACTGACATATTTCATAAATGAAATATACAGTTATCAACAAGCATCTTCAAAATGGATTTACCATGGCAACAAGCAAAAGGTTGAACCGTTATTAACACGATGTTGATAACGATACCTTTCGTCAAAAGCCTAGCTTTGTACGTAGGTATGTTGCCATCCATGTATGTCTTCCTTGAAGACATTTAATGTACCAATAGGCACAATGCCTTGTGGTACAACAACTAGTATCCGAAATAGCTGTTATACATGGAATCCATTTCGGACTCATGGCACTTTGCCATAATAGGGAGTCGATACATCGTATCACTTCCTCAAAACGTAGTCGGATGGTACACCTCCATAAGATTGACATCTTTATGAGGTTAGATCAGAAACCCATACCCTAGGTTGTTTTCTGACTTTAACCGATCTACGAAGTTCTTGTGTATTTGAAGATTAATGGTACAGATTCATTATTGATGAAATGTTTGTGTTCCATTAAGGACTTCGTGCTTGAACAGTATTACACCGATTTTCTTCGAGTATCACTATCCTCCCACTGACCACTGCATATCGGTATTCCTCTCAGGAAAACGCATGGTGAGAACAATCACATTGTTCTCATGTGAGATTTACAAGTACTATACTAAGGTTTCCATTAGGATAACCTAATTGGCACTTATCCAATTTGGGTCTTTTAGTTTGGTATCATCAAACGTTATGCCTGGCATACCCAAATTATCAGGAATGAGAAACCCTGTTTCTTTACTGTTCATATCCTATATGATATCTGTCAAAACAGATCTTCATGGAACCTTACTCTAAATAAGTTTTCACTGTTAATACATATCCTATTGAAGGAAATATAGCTCAGAGCGAATCGTGATAAACCTAATCATGTCCAACAAAATTCGGTTTTAGTTCGGGACACACCGTCGAACACAGACGTGTCTCGAGAGGAGTCCCTATATGAAAGAATACCATACTCTTTCATGTAAATATGAAACTTACTGCTTAAGTCGTTTTTAATTACGGTCTTAACCGTGGCAGCATAATACTATAGCCGATCTGTTTGTTCTATTTTCGTGTCGAAACTCTAAAGTTCTGATTTGTGTTCTTTTAAAAGAAACACATAACCATAACGTGATGCTACATCCGTTAAGGTCACGAAAACATTCATGTTCACATCTAGCCCAGCTAGATATGGGCCCACATACTTCACATGAATAGGGCTGACAGATCGGTGGCACTTTTACTATTACAAAGTAAATAGTATTTAGGTACTTTACCTAACAAACTAGATTCGCAGACCTTATTGAATAGTCAAATCAGTCACTAGTACCCACTCTTCAAAAGTGTGGATATACGAGTCTTTCTTAATTGTGTCCTAGACAACAATGCCACAAATAAGTCTCTATTGATCAAATCAATTTGAGCTATTTATTTGTCATTTTATATGTTTGAGATTTTTTTTATATTCAAAATATAAATTCTGTTATATACATCTAATGTGTTTATCTCAGATCATCTTTTATATATAGAAAACACTTAGTGTTCTATAATATAAAGGTTTTATCCGCAACGGATTAAACACTGATATAGAGATAATGTCTGTCTGTCAAACTAGTTACATTATAACAGTTCCTAATTTAAGTACATACCCAAAGGGTAGTTCCTAAACTTAGGTATCCACGGTCGAAACAGCGACTTCGTCCAGTTTCCGATTCGCAGAGAAATCTCGGTCTTGAAGTCAGTATCCTGCTCATAGCGGATTTTGAACATCAATTCATATATTTTATGTACCACACACTTAGTATTAAAATCCAATTCAATACTAGTAGTGATCATAACTCTGACAAATATTTTTAAAGTTAGAGCCTCGCCCTTCTTTAATTCCTCCGTGTCTTCCATATCCAAATGGTATTCACTTCGGGATATGTCAATTATCCTTTTCAATATTCACAAACCTTTGGGCAAGCCTTGGTGTTTCGGAATATCGAAACGATGTGCACCTTGTGCTAGATGCCCAAATTGCAAACTTTGATACTTTTAAATCTAATGATAGATTTATATAAGTATATTAATTAAGCATTAAAGTCATCATCACATAAATCTTCCAAAGATTTTATGCTCTACTATTTGCCTATATTATGGGCTTAGTCATAATAAGTTATTTTATCAAAATAAATTAACCTATATTAATTTCCCAATTGAAAATTATAATCATTTAAAAAATTAATCCCAAGGATTTATATATTTTAAAATTCAACCTTTCAATTCTTTCTTGATTTTAATAGTCCAACTATTTAATCAATTTAATAAGGTACTATTTATATTAATGATTACAATAATCCAATTATTAATAACTATAATTTAATATTGATTACTATAATCCAATTATAAAAAGCAACTATCATTTAATTCAATATATTGATTACTATAATCCAATTATAAAATCAACTATAATTGAATAGTTTGTATATAGTCCAACTATATATATATATTTTAAAAACAACATAAAAATATTAGTCCAACTAATACTTTTGATTAATACGACGAGTAAAATATAAATGAGCGTGTTTAGCGAGTAATTGAATGATTGTTGCAAATTCAATACTTACCCTCCCACTATTTTTCGTCGAGCCTCTAAACCCTCTGTCGTACTCGGGAAACCGTGTTTCCTAGTGGGGATAGGTATCCTATTAATAACATAAATTACCAACCTTGACTTTGGCCAACAAGCTGTATGCTATTTAACTAGGTAGATCTCACACGATCAATTGGATCCAAATCCAATTCCTAGATCCGGTTAGGTGGACATCCAAGTCCTAAACATATTATTTACGCCGATGTAATCTAATAACCATTTTCACTGACCATATCCTCCCGAATCATCTAGGCCTTGGCTTTGGCACACAAACCTAATGATCTCAGTTAAGCGGGACCCATTGTACAAGGAAAGTTTCGTAATCAATGTCGTTGGACAAGAAGTGATCTTGACTTGGCACATACAAATCAGAACTTGGACAAGACACACCGATGTGGAACAAAACCCTCATGATTCAAATACATCCAATTGACAAGGTCTTGACTTTGGCCAACAAACCAATGCCAATTGGATCTTCAACAAGACCATATTCAATGGAAGGATAATCGCTTAATATAGAACGAGGGTTTTTTTTTCTCGCGTGCAACAATTGGCTACCATGTTTAATTATCTTTGTTAGGTCTCATCATCATACACACTTTAAACAAGCATTCTATAATATAATAATAAAAGCGAGTATGAAATAAAATAATAATGATATGCGGATGGATACTAAACACATTGATCCTAGATCAAATCTCTCCCTTCTCTCACGACACACTTGCTAGCACTTGTACTACTTCTACCCGTTACACTACACTTCTAAAGAAACCTCATTATACATAGAGGGAATTGGGTGAGAAGTAGAATACAAAGAGAATAGAGGTGATAAGGCTGGAACGCAGGTCCAATGGGTATATCCACATCGAATTATTACAAAAATTACAACCCAATATTGCTACATCTAATATTTCCTAGCCCACACGCTCCTACCTCCCCCTATACCTCCATATCCGATATACATATTCATCATCCTCACACACAACCACGCTATTCACACACATAAGCATGCTATCACCCCCATCAATCAATCAATCAAATTAATTAATCTGAAATTAAGTGATCATCCAATGTTCAACAACGATTCGATTTTGTTCGAGTCAAACTCGTTTTGCGAATAAGTACTTAAAGTACGAATTCATGAATTAAATTAAACTACATCATTAAATCTAATTTAACCATGTATTCAATTACTAATTCAATATTCAATTCTAAATAATTAATATTACACTTTTATTTAATAAACCTTTTATGATTTAAATTCCAAATTTAATCGTAACGCGTCTCAAAGACCGATTAACGTCCAACGTCAATTCAATTAAAGTCCAATGGGCTTTAATTGATTTCTTAAGGCGTGGACTTTTGGTCAACTCGGGTCAAACCGATGACCAAAGTCCATCCGGGATTTACCCCATAAGCCCATTAATCAATCTTGGCCCATTAGGCCCAATTGAACTTTAAAGGTTCATTAGTCGCATTTGGGCTTTATGGTTAGGTTTTGGGCCCAATGGATCCAATCCACTTGGCCTAAACCAAACTTGATTAAATCAAGCCCAATAGGCCCAAATACAACATTAAAGTCCAATTTCCAAAATTAGGCCCCAATTAATTAAATATGACAAAATCCAATTTCATATTCAATTAAACTAAAGTGTATTACATGATTAATCAACTAAACTCAATATTTCTAAAACACCATATTATTCCAATTAATCATGCTTAATTCATTATTACATGTCCAACATACAAATTGAAAAATCAAACCCATTTACATGCTACTAAGCTCTCGGCCAAGGAGGGATTTGTGTGTCCGATTCGGTTTCAATCCAATCGAACCTACAATCGACATTAAATCACCATCCAATTTGATTACATACACATCCAATGTCATAAAATCAAAAAATACCAAGACAATAAATGGCATACACATTCGGCCAACACAAGCAATTTGTGGGATTTATGTTCAATTCAAAATTCAATCTTATTGACTTCAAATTAACATCATCCAACATCATTACAACCCATCCAATGAATCAAAATGAAAAATTCCAATTCCAAACATGCTTCAACTTTCGGCCAAGGTTAGATTTGGGGTTTTTTTGTCCAATTCAAAGTACTATCCAATTGACCTTAAATTAACATCAAACACTATGATTCCAATTCATCAAATTAATCAAAATCAAAAATTTCCAAGAACCCAAAATCATCACACATTCGGCCAACACTTCCAATTTGGGCAAAATTGATCCAATCACATTTTGTTGAAATTGATCAAATCAATCTTCAATTAAAGATCATTTAACATGCTCAATTAATCAATTTAACCAAATCATGCTCAAAATCAAAATACCCAATATTAGTCTCATATTCGGCCAAGATGAAAAATTGGGTGGAAAATAATTCCAAATCATTTTTCAAAAAATTGGTCCAACCAAAATGAAATTAAACATGTTATAAGCATACTTAAACAACCAATTTACTCAAATCATGCTCAACAAACATTTACCCAATTTTAAGCCCTAAAATTCATGCTTGAACCTATAGCTCTGATACCATTGATGGTTTTATTAAGGTCCCAAGATCAAACAAGAAATGAAAATCGTGCATGACACACAAAGAAGATAGCGGAATACTTACATTGGTTGGTTGAGTTGATTAGAAGACCATTGAAGCCAAAAAACGCACTGCCATGGACACCCACTGCATGCAGTCCACCTGTCTTCTGTCTCAGTATTTTGTGTCTGTGAAAATGAGTTCCTAGATTCGTCGGATGGATCCCGGCTCAGGGTGAACCTCCCTACCACTTCGCAAGACTTGTAAGTGTGCTAGCACTTGAATTTTCACCATGAAAACCCACTCTAGCTTCCCTAAAACTCACGCCTGAACTGGTTCAAACCAGTGAGCAAAGCTTCTGTTTTGGCGTGAGAGAAGGAGAGAATTTGAGAGAGATAAAAAGTTAACTTCTCTTTTCATTTTTGTTTCTACAAAACGTAAGTGAGAAAGAGAGAAGCAATGATGTATATCATTAACCAAAAAAGAATTTTTAGATAAAAACTCTTCAATAACCGTGAAAAGCATTTCCCTCCAAAAATTCATCATCATCACACATTGAAAATGGAGACAATGTATCATCCCATAAAGGTGACTAGATACATCCATCATCTATTCGTGTCAAGTGATGAGATATTGCGATGTGATTTGCGGATACCACTCGTTTCAAAATACGAATGTGTCCTCAAACACTTTCGGGCTCGGTTTCGCTAATTCCGAATTAACGCATTTCCGTCGCGACGAGAATTAATTAATTTCGCCTAGCGAAATTACTATTCAGATCGCTAACGAATTAATTCTAAATTAATTCGTTCTCCCGAATTAAAATCTAATTTTAATTCCGCGTCGAAATCTAATTTCGTTTAATATATCGAATATATTAATTTACCGATTAATTCCAAATTAATCGTTATCTCTCTTTAGACGATATTTTATCCTAGATAAAATATCTCCGTAATTAATCCTAGATTAATTTTCTCTCTCTTCTATATAATCCCAGATTATTCAAGAGTGCGAGTTGTGCGTCATCGGTGGATTATCGGGAAGCGACCCATGAGATCTTCAGATACGTTGGCAGTAAATACGGTCGTCGGAGTATCCGAATCACGTACGTACAAGTACTACGTTCTACCGATTTACGAGACAAGGTCGACTCCTAGCAAAGCACCAAGTCTACCCAATTCTCCGGAATATCCATTTAAGAATATCAAAGATCTGTATCAAGCGTAGTATACTAATGTATTGTATTGCGTATATCGATCCAGTATCGGACGATCACATGTTAGGCCTGGGGCTGGAATGTGTCTGCCCCGTACGAAACATATATCGGACATCAAGCAACTAGTCTCTCTGTGAATCGGGCAATCCTGACCTAGTCATATTGTCCCGACGGTTGCAACCTTTTATAGAGCACTAGTTCTGTATCCTGCGCGATCATCAACTCCATATGTCTGAAGTGACACTTCCATCTTGACATCACACCCAGTACACTACGATTCCTGATAAACCCAGAAGAGGTGAACACAGAACCAGTTTAGGTCCCCCAACCACCAAAACCAAAGTTTACCGATTGTCGCAAGTACTAGCGATGCAAGTCTCAGGTTAAGATCATATACACCTACCCTGATGCAGCCTCCCATACACACGCAGACATACTACCAATGGGATTCCGCGGGGTCTATCCAGAGCGAAGCTGTTTTCCGTACCATCGGTGAAACACGACCTCCTATCGCACTTGCATAAGTATCCAATACTTATATATATGAGAACTATGTCGTTGTGCCCTCACAACGCACACAAGTGCAATACTAGCCTATTCCGCATTATCGATGTCCAGTCTCGATAATACTACGGCTAGGGATATTTAATGATTAATCCTTCGTGGACTGATACTGTCTCATATCATCTCAATCCAGGAACTAATCATAGGGACCTCTCTTCATTTATATATCTATGGTGATCTAATCACAAATGATGAGAGTGCAATTTCCTTATTACATAGTTAATTTGCTACAACAACACAATGATCTGTGCAAATAGTAATGCTATGGGTCATATTATCCAACAAAATAGTGGGAGGCTAGTATTAAATTTACAATTTCGTTTAAATACTTGCCAATACGCGCTTTTTTTTTAATCGTCGTTATATATATATATATATTAGTTGGACTAATATTTAATATTGCTTTCTTTGAACAGTTAGACTATACAAAACACTACTCCACTTGTAGTTGGTTATATAGTTGGACTATAGTAACTTTACATTTTGAGTGTACCCGAAATCGTTGATTGGATAGTTGGACTATTGCAATCGAGATGGCTAGAAAGATTAGCGTTAAGGGACATAATCCTGGGTGAAAATGTCTTTAACGGCATAAATTTTCCAGATTGGGAAAAGAATCTCAGGATAGTCCTGGGAGCTGAGAAGTTACTCTATTGGATAGAGAAACCTCTTGGGCCCTGAGCCCAGAGTTGAGCAAATAGTAGAGAGCTTAGTAAGACTCATCGTGATGATAACTTTAGTGCTAAATCTGTTATGCTTACCGCAATGACTCCTTAATTTCGTCATCAGAGCTAATGATTAGATCCTTACACCATGATGTTGAATTTAAAATACATTCATAGATTTAACTATAGATCTTAGATGTACGAATTGCAAAAGAAGCTATTTCACTTGCGTATGTCAGAGGGTACATCTGTCGAGCACTAGGTGTCGCAGATGATTGCTGACATCGAACAGCTAGGTTAGCTGTGCATTACCTACTAGACCGAGACTTCCTTAGATTTGATCTTACAGTCTCTGCCCGAATGTTGGGGCGGGTTCATAATAAACCAAGAGAAAAACTCTTGGAGAGTTAATGGCTATGCTCAAAGAGGCAGAGCCGGAGCTTCCAAAAGGGTAAGAAGCACAAGACGCATCTTACTTCGACATCCCATAATGCCAAGGCTTGGCCGAAGGCTTCTGGGGAGTGAAGAAAAAGGGCAAAGGCAAAATCTTCTTAGTCTTCTGAGAAGACAAATGACATATCCCAAGATGCCTGCCTAAACTATAGCAAACGAGGTCACTGGAAGCGTGACTGCCGTATGGACAATGCAGACATGAAGGAAGTGATGGCGGGCAAGGCTCCGACTTCAGGTATGTTTGTTATTGTAATAAACGTGTCCACTACTGGTTTTAAAAATGGGATTTTTTATACTGGATGTGGTACATACATTGTTAGGGATATGCCCTATACCCAACTTGTGGATGGGCTATATGTACATGTATTTGTAATATTTTCATTAATTAATAAAATGACAATCTTTATTGTACGTGTCTTACATAAATTATTTGAATCATCAAACACTGTAATAAAGCCATTGGAGTAATAAGATGATGGCTTCCACACCTTATGAGAATCATTACTCTTAAACGTTCCTAGTCATAGTTTTGTGACTAATATGGCGTTCACAAAGCGGAGAGACTAGCATGATGATATGATCCACCCTTAAGTGGGGTAGCCGATCTCATAGGCTACTAGCGGATATCTGTCTGCTTGGTGTATCACATGGATGCATGAGTTGCTCATGTCCATCGAACTAACCGCTGAAAGTTTTCACATGGAGTGTTTATCCCATGTGTCTGTGAGAACTTTCATGTATCGATTATATGACTAGCCCTTAGACTTGAGGTCTTTACAATCTTATGTGGGGATCAAATAACTTTGACATTCTCCTTCCCCGGTTCAAAAGATCCGGTCATAAGGGTATGATTGGGTCATTTGTTGAAACACATGAAGTTTGTAAAGATATAACAGAGAATCACCACTCTCTCGGATAATATTTTCTTATAAGAGTAGTATCACAGTTCGCGGGTTGATATGTGTGATCAGTGCTTGAGACTGTGGCCGCAGCGGAAGAATCATGTGAGATTCTTGGGTTAACACGATTCATGACACTATCAACATCATACTTTTGACCATATGGGTAGACACTTTCCGTACCCTAGGTCAATAGGTGGGGATACAGTGACGCGATGGACCGTATCATATGTAAATCGCATACAAAATGGGTATATATATCTTTCCTTCTCATTTGGGAGCCTAGGCATGTTGCTAGATGTCAACCTTGGTCATTGAAATCGAACGACCATCTGATCGGAGGATAATTTATGTTGGATTAAATTATCACGATTCATTTCATGTCCAACTTGAGCGGAACCCAAAAGGTCACACACAACAAAGTCAAAATCAATGGTTAACAGTGCACAATATAAATTTGACCGCATATATGATTGCTGTAGGAATTGTTCATTAATGGTTCAATGTGTTTAATTATTGAACAGATCATTTATGAGGTTCCATAGTGGCTTAGGTTTTGGTGAATGACGATAGGGGCACTTTGGGAATTGGAATAAATAAATAAATGTGAATAGTAATATGAATAGTAATATGAATAGTAAATTTTTTATTTGTTATTTGTTTTGAATTCCAATTCGGCCCAAACTCTTATTAGGGTTTTATAATCTCATTTAACCACTAAATTAAGATCCAATGGCTAAGATTAAATTACCATTTATCCCACATTAGATTCTTAATTAATTTTGTTGTCTTTGGAGCAGCTATATAAACCCAAAGAATTATGTACAAATTTTTGCACCAAACCTTTCATATCTTGGGTTTATATAAGTGAACAACTCTAAATTTTAAGAGTAAGCCACTGATTTTGAGGATCCTTAAGTCTAATTTACTAGAGGAACCTCGAGTTAAAAGTTTTGAGGTATTTGCCTAGGCTAGCACCAATGGTAAAATACCCGTGCACTCAAGGCGTAGTCTTGCCGTTGAGTTTTGGCTTTAGTGTGTGCATCTTTGGAACATGGAAGTGCTTGCTGAGTTCGAGAAAAGCTTGTAGATTGGAGTTAGGACTGGAGGAGTCTTCGGTTCAAGTATGTCTTTTTCTTTCTTTATTTTAATTAGAGTTCTTATGATAGTTAGCATGTTTAGGTTTATGTTCTTTGCATGTTTTATGAGTTTTTATGCTTAGAATATATAGTAACATGGTCTTTGGCAAAGGGATAACAGCATCATAATTTCGTAATTTCTGATTTTTCGCTGCGCACTCGCGGCCGCTTCCCAACAGTGGTATCAGCGCAGCATTTTTGTTTTGATTAGTTCTTTCTCATTTGAACTCGAAATTGGGTGTGTAAAAGTTGGTTGGAAAGCTAACACCCTGAACTTAATTTTAGGTACAAATTTTGCATGATTTGGTTAAGATTTGAATTGTGAAATTGCATTTAAACTTCACACATCTGTAAAAAAATGTGAATAGTAAATTTAATTGATTAAAATAAAATGCAATATCATAATTAAATATTAATCAAAGTTATTTAATGCCTAAAATAATTCCAACATATTAAAACTCATATGCTTGATGATTCTATGTATGATTAGAATTGGCATGATTATTTTAGGGTGCAAACATCTAGAGACTTTCTAAGGAAATATAGAGTGTATTGCTTATCCCTTAGCTAAGTAATTATGTTGTGATGAACTTAGAGATTTATTACCTTTAAGGCTAATAAATATAAATTACTTGTTTATAATAAAAGACATTAGAAAAGATACAAGTGGGGTGGGACCAAGGCGTTAATAAAACTTTCCAAACTAAAGTTAATTTTACCAAAGGTATTACTAGAGTTAGATAATGATTTGGTGTCTTCCTTCACTCACTACCTTTTTATAGCCAAAAGAAAAAGTTGTGAAGACATCTAGATAATCATTTACTCAAAGCTTACCTTAAAGCATATTTAAATTATTAGACTAATTTGGAGGATCTATTGTTTATTCCTGTCACCAAGGCAATAAGAGCCTAAGAGGTAAGGGTATTTAAGAGAGTTCGCTCCACCCTCCCTCTGGGGAATTTTCAATGGAGGAATCCATTTGACAGTTATTCAATTAAACTTGCTAAAATCCTCAATAATAATTTAAGTCTAAAATTTGCCTCCTATTGTAAAGTATCGACCCAAATGGCTTAAACAGTATTGGCAGGACTAGGCTTTACCAGACTGACCAATACCAATTTGTCCCTAAATCGTACTATTGAAAATGGTTTGACTTTTCTAAGTCATAAGACGCAACGACCCTTAGGCGTGGTCTTATAACTTAGTGGCAAAAATTGGGTGTCCACAAGGACTAGAATAAGTTATGGCATGTTTTATTGCCCAACCCAATGATCAAGGAATTGTGATTTATATCATAAATTGGTTGGGAACCAACCTAATTATCGTATTTTATAACGACCGGCCCTAGTCGAAGTTATGAAATGATGATAATGGGATCCTTGCCCACAAGAAATCCATCATATTGTGAGATTCCAAGTGTCATGTGCCTTATTCCAAACAAGGTATAATGAAGGATCTGTTAGTGGACATGTGCCTAAGATGATTGGCCACATTGAAAAATTTGCAATCTCGGGTTCATCATGGATCATAAGATAGGTCACGATCTAATTCTTCAGTCCTTACCAAAAGACTTCTCGAACTTTATCAGATGGGTAATAGAGCAAAATTGGCTACATTGTGCGTGGGGACTTATTCATTAGTTTTGCCGAATGGTTTAGTTTTACACTTAGAAGATTGTGTTTATGTACCTTCTCTAGTAAAGAACATCATTTCAATTTCTTCTTTATGTAATAAAGGCTTTTCAAGCCTAATCAGTTGTAATGAATGTTCTATTTATTTCAATGAAATAAAATATGGAGATGGTATTTTGAATAATGGTATCTATGTCTTACAAACTAACAAAGAATGTTCAACCTCTAATATATACAACGTTAACTCGAATAATCTCAATGAATCACTTCTATGGCACAATCGCTTAGGTCCTATCAATGAAACAAGATTAACTAAGCTCTATTAGGATGGGTATTTCTGACCCTTCAAATATAAACCTTATGGAACTTCTGAGTCTTGTTTACTTGGTAAAATGACCAAATTACCCTTCAAAGGTAAATGACATCGTGCAGTGGAGACATTAGAACTCATACACTCTGATGTATACGGACCAATGTCAGTCACCACCAGAGGTGGATTCTCCTACTTCATTATCTTTATCGATGATCACTCATGATATGGGTATGTGTACCTTATACGGTACAAATCTGAAGCCTTTGAGAATTTCAAAGACTTCAAAGCTGAAGTAGAAAACCAGCTTAGTAAAAGTATTAAGTCACTAAGGTCTGACCGAGGTGGTGAATACTTAAGAAACAGATTTCAATATTACTTGAGAGAAAATGGCATTGTTTCCCAGTGGACTCCTCCGGGAACTCCACAGCATAATGGGGTCTCCGAAATGAGAAATCCGACATTATTAGATATGGTCCGATCAATGATGCCAGACACGGATCTACCTCTTTCATTTTGGGGTCTTTCTTTAGAAACTGCAACACTACTACTAAACCAAGTTCATTCCAAGACTGTTAGTCAAACACCATATGAGTTATGGTCTGGGAAACGTCCTAGTCTTAGTTATCTAAGAGTTTGGGGATGTAACGCATATGTTAAGCTCACACAAACTAACAAATTGGATGATAGGGCAATTAAATGTAAGTTTGTAGGATATGCCTTGAACTCAAGAGCATACGTGTTCTATGTCCTAAATGAACAAAGAACATTTGTCTCATGAAATGCTAAATTTCTAGAGAATGAATTCCTTCTCAAGAAATATAGTGGGAGTAGACTTGACCTCGATGAGGTACCAGTGTTGGACAATTATGACCTATAGCATCACTATTTGTAAAATACATTGTGGTTTTTCTATAAATTAACTATGTGACAATGTAAATTGCATTTTATCATTTCGTAATTACATTACTTTAATATATAAATGATAAAAGTCATTATGATTAGTTCCGAATTATAAGATATGAGACAGAATCAATCCATAACGGTTTAATCATTAAATATCCCTAGTCATAGTATTATCGAGACTGGACATCGATAATGCGGAATAGACTAGTATTGCACTTGTGCGTGTTATGGAAGCGTAACGACATAGTTCTCATATATTTAAGTATTGGATACTTATGCAAGTGTGATAGGAGGTTGTTTTTACCGATAGTACGGAAATAGCCTCGCTCTGGATAGACCCCTCGGAATCCCATTGGTAGTATGACTATGTGTCTATGGGAATCCGAATCAGGGTAGGTGTATTTGGTCTTAACCTGAGACTTGCATCGCTAGTACTTGCGACAATCAATACGCTTTGGTTTTGGTCGTCCGAGACTTTAACAGGTTCTGTGTACGCCTCTTCTGGGTTTATTGAGAATCGTAATGTATTGGGTGTGATGTCAAGATGGAAGTATCACTTCAGTCATATGGAGATGATAATCACGCAGGGATACAGAACTGGTATTTTATTGTGTTGCAACCATCGGGATAATATGACAAGGTCATGATTATCTGATAAAAGAGACTAGTTGCTTATGATCCGATATATGCTTCGTACGGGGTAGACACTATTCCAACCCCAAGCCTTGCATGTGACATCCGATACTGGATCACAATACGCAATACTACGTATACTACGCCTGACATAGATTATATATTCCTTTAAGAATATTTCTGGAGAATTGGGTAGGCACGGTGCTTTGCCAGAAGCCAACCATGTCTCGTAAATCGGTAATAACGTAGTACGAGGTACTCACGTGTTTGGATAGTCCGACGACCGGATTTACTACCAACAAATCCAGGGATCTCATGGGTTGCTTCCCGAAGATTCACTGATGACGTATGATTCGAACATAATTAATCTAGGATTAATTACAGAGAGATTTTATCTGGGATAAAATACTATTAGGAGATAGAGAACGATTAATTTGGAATTAATCGATAGAATAATATATTTGATATATTATACGAAATTAGATTTCGACGCGAAATTAAAATTGGATTTTAATTCGGGCGAATAAATTAATTTAGAATTAATTCACGATCGACTTTAATATTTAATTAACGTCGCAATGAAAATTCGTTAATTCGAAATTAACGAACCTAAGCCCGGAATGTGTTTACGGGCCCACACGAATTTTGAATTAAAGTGGGGCCCACAAGTCACATCGCAAGTCACATCGCAAGTCACTTTAGTGATGGAAGTCATGTCACCTTTTTTTTATTGACATCTAGTCACTATTGGTGATGGGAGTAGTTGGAAGCTTTAATTGCTTTTTTACCTCCAAATTTGCTTTAAACTTTTTGGAAAAGGATATACCAAATTTTGCCTTTGACTTTTCATAAGTGTAATTGGTTTTAGAAATCAAATATACCAAAAACCAAAAGTCTTTATTCTTTCCTCCTTTGGCTGAACTTCACAAGGCTTTTAGGGAAAATTTTGTTGCAATTTTTTTCCAAAGCTAGCACTTGAAGAATCATTCTAAGGTGATATGGAAACCATTCCCAAAAGCTTGGAATCCATCTCAAAGCTTGGAGCTTGGACATCAACATTCAAAGAGAAGATCTTGGAGCACTTTTCAAAGGAAAGTTTTGTTTATCAACACACCCTCTCTTCCGATATTTGTAAGTATGTTTCCGTTATTCTTACTTTGAGTATTCACATGTTTCATGCTTAATATGATCTTGGGATGACCTTAGAAACCTAACAATGGTATCATGGGCCTTATTGAGCATGCAATTGAATTTAGGGTTCTTAATCTTGATTTGGGTATTTTTGATTTGAGCATGTTTTGATCAAATTCTTTGTTTAAGTATGCTTGTATATTGATAACTTAGAGTTATATATGATCAATTTGATGAAAAATTAATTGGATTAATTTTCCCCAATCATGAAGACTTGGCCGAATGTAAAGATAAATCCTAGGTCATAGTGATTTTATTTTTAAATCATTGGATAAGTTTAAAGACATGATATATATTGATTTGTGATTTAATTGGATTCAAATCAAAATCGGATATAAAATCCTTATATTGCCTTGAACAAAGAAGCATGGAAATGAGTTGATTTTGTTTCAATAATGTTGGACATGTATTGATTATAATAAAGCATGATTAATTGATTAAATTAGTATTTTGGAAATGTTGATTTAAATAATTAATTATGGCTAAACACTTTAATTAATTAAATTGTGAAATTTGGAATTTTAGAATTTAATTAATTGGGCTTTATTTGGAATTGGGCTAAAGATGTTGTACTTGGGCCTAATGGGCTTGGTTGGGCCAAGTTGGTTTAGGACAATTGGATTGGATCCAAATTGGGCCTAAGCCATTCCATTAATTCCAAATATAATATATGGGCCTTTAAATATTTAATTGGGTCTAATGGGCCAAAATTGATTTCTTGGCAAATAGGGTGATTCCTTAATTGGGCCTTGGTATTTGGGTTTGACCCATATTGACCAAAGCCCATGCCTTAATAAATTAATTGAAAGCTCATTGGACTTTAATTAAATGAACATTGTATGTTAATTGGGCTTTGAGACCCATTAAGATTATATTTAGAATCTAAGTCGTAAAGGCGCATTAAAAGTGTAATTATTTAATTTGGAATTAAATAGAGAATTAGTATTGAATACAAATTAAATTAGATTTAAATTGTAGTTCGATATAATTCAAGAATTCGTACTTTGAGTACTTATTCTTAAACGAGTTAGACTCGTGCAAATCAAATCGTTGTTTGAACGTTGGATTATCACTTTATTCAAAGATTAATTAATTGGATTAGATTGATTGAATAACATGCTTTGTGTGAATACATGGATGTGTTGTATGAATAATGTATATCGGATGGATATTAGAAGGGTGAGGGCAATTTTGGAAATTGTTGTAATAAATTTAGAATTTATTAAATTGGACATGCGTGTCTAGCCTTTATCTCTCAATTCTTTGTAATTCTCTTCTCACCTAATTCCCCTAAATGTTAATGAGGTTTCTTTAATTGTATTATGTAATTGGATTGAAGTTAGAATAGAGCTAGCCGGGGAGAGGAAATGGAGTGATTTATTCTAGGAACAATTTGTGAGATATCCATCCGCATATCATTATTAATTTATTTACCGCGCCTTATTATGCTTTAAGAATGCATGTTTAAGTGTGTATGATGAGACCTAATCAAAGATAATTAATTGGTTACCAATTACGCGAAAAACCCTCAACAAATATTAAGCGTTTTCCTTCCATTGAGTGATTCTTTCTCAAGATCCAAGATTGGCACTGGTTTGTTGGCCAAAGTGAACTTTGTCCATCGCGGATGTGTTTGAATCATGAAGGCTTTGTTCCATATCGTATGTCTTGTCCAAGTTGTGATTTGTTGGCCAAAGTCAAGATCACTTCTTGTCCATTGACATCGATTACGAAGCTTTCCAAAGTCAATGGGTCCCGCTTAACTGGAATCATTAATCTTGTTGTGCCAAAGCCAATGCTTAATTGATTCAGAGGAAAAGGTTAGGAAAATATATTGGATATATTGGCATATATATTTTATATATGTTTCGGACTTGGAGGTCCACCTACCGAATCTAGGAATTGGATGAGATCCAATTGATCTTAGAGATCTACCTAGTTAAATATCATACAGCTTGTTGGCCAAAGTCAAGGTTGTGTGTTATTTAACGGGATCCTAGCCCACTAGGAAACTAGGTTTCCCGAGTACTCAACAGAGGGTTAGAGGCTCGCCGAAAAATAGTGGGAGCCCAGTATTGAATTTGTAATTTCGTTCAAATACTTGGCTTTACGCGCTTTCAAATTATTTCATCAATTATATTTATTATTTGGACTAATATTTAATTATTTTTCTTGTAACAGTTAGACTGCACCCATACATCGTTAATTGAATAGTTTGAATATTGCAATTAAGATGACATGCAAGTTTAGCATTAGAGATATTATCATGGGCGACAATGTTTTTAATGGGACGAACTTTCAAGACTGGGATATGAATCTCAGGATTGTCCTAGGATCCGAGAAGTTTCTCTACACTATAGAGAGACCTCTTGGGCCTAACCCTAGATCTGATCAAATAGTTGAGCTAGAGCTTTGGAAGACTCATAGCGATGACAACTTCTCTGCTCAATCTATAATGCTTGCTGCTATGACTCAACAATTTCGTCGTCAGAACAAGGGATTGAATCCCTATGAGATGATGGCGAAGTTGCATGATCTTCATCGATCTAATCTTAGACCGTAGAAATATAAGTTACAGAAGAAGCTCTTTCACGCTCGCTTGTCAAAGGGTACATCTGTCGAGCACCATGTGTCACAGATGATTGCTGACATTAAACAGTTGGGACAGCTATGCATAGTCTTCGAGGCTGAGACTTCTATAGATTTGATATTACAGTCTCTCCCCGACAGCTGGAGTGGGTTCATCATGAACTACAATATGATGAACCAAGACCAAACTCTTGGAGAGTTAATTTCAACACTGCGGGTAGCAGAAAAATAGCTCATAAAGGGCAAGAAGCGCAAGGCGCACTTTGCTTCAACATCTTAGTCTTCGAGGGCTTGGCCTAAGGCGACTGGAGGTGTAAAGAAGAAGAAGAAGAAGAAGGGCATGGCCAAATCGTCAAAACCTTATAGGTAGGGTAAGGACAAATCCCAAGATGTATGTCTGCAGTGCGGCAAGCGGGGTCACTGGAAGCATGACTGCCACAAGTACAAGGCACATATGAAGGAAATCAAAGCGGGCAAGGCACCAGCTTCAAGTATGTTTGTTATAGAAATAAACATGTCTACTACTACTTTTAAAAGTTAGATTTTTTATTCCGGTTGTGGTACTCATATATGTACTAATGTGCAGGATCTACAGATTAGCAGGAGACTGGCCTCATTAGAGATTGACCTCCGCATTGGAAATGGGACACGAATCGCCATTTTGGCCATTGGCACTTATGTTTTGGAACTGCCCTCGGGGCATGTACTTAAACTTTCAGACTGTTATTACGTACCTAGTTTGACTAGGAATATTATTTTTGTATCTATGTTAGCCCAATATGGGTATACTTTTGTATTTAGAAACACTGGGTGTTTTATGTATAAAAATGATATGGTGATTTGCACTGCTGATGTAAATAATGGTCTTTATATTTTGAATATAAATCAATCTCAAACATATTATGTAACAAACAAAAGGCTTAAACTAAGTAACAAAGATGAAACATATATGTGGCATTGTCGTCTGGGACACATTAACAAGACTCGCATATCCACACTTTCGAAAAGTGGGTACTTGGATGAATTTGATCAAATTCATATGACGTATGTGAATCTTGTTTATTAGGCAAAATGCCTAAAACACCTTTTAGCGGAAAGGGTGTACGTGCCACCGAACTGTTAGCCCTCGTTCATAGTGACGTATGTGGGCCCATGTCTAGCCAGGCTAGAGGTGGATATGAATACTTCGTAACCTTTACGGATGATGCATCGCGTTATGGTCATGTGTATCTTATGAGACACAAGTAAGAAACCTTTGAGAAATTCAAAGAGTTTCGACACGAAGTAGAAAAACAGACCAGCAAAAGTATTAAGACATTACGGTCGGACCGTGGTGGCGAATACTTAAGCAATGAGTTTCTTTATTACTTGAAAGAATATCATATTCTTTTACAGTAGACTCCTCCCGGAACACCACAATTAAACGGTGTGTCCGAATGGAGAAACCGAACTTTGTTGGACATGGTAAGGTCTATGATGAGTCGCACAGAGCTACCTATTTCCTTCTGGGGATATGCATTGAACAGTGCAATACTTATTTTGAATAAGTGTAGGCATTGCATTTTTACACATTAGCCCAATGATGAGTCTCGTATGGAGGCAACTACCTCTTTAGCCATGAAAGTTGCAGGAAACGGACGTAGGAAGGGTAAAGTTGGAAAATGGAATTTTTGTTGGATTTAACCTCGTTGTTTGGCTCCGGTTGTTTGTTGGACTTCCGTTTCAAAGCTTACCTTAGGCCCAAAACTCCTATAGACCACTTATCAAACCCAAACCAAACCTAAAATACCCAAGACTACCCATGAAACCAAACCCACGCCCAAAGGTCATCATTCACGCCCATAATGTCTTAAATTAGGAAGATACACATTTATCACATGCTTAAATCAAGTCAAATCCCTTCATAATTATAAAAAATCAAATCAAATCCTTATCCCAATCAAAGCCAATCATTATCCTAGATTGTAGAGTTTGATCCTTGTGTGAAGAGGATTAGGAGATGTCACCCTCAATGAGAAATCCTACTCCTTGTCGTATAAGGAAAGCCCTTACTCCTTTACATATAAAAAGAGGCCTTCACCACCCCTTCATAGGCCCAGCACACATACCTCACCATTCACGCCCTAGAGACACATCTAAGCCTCCTCTTGCACGTCCAACATCCTTTTCCCAAGCCCCATTGCCGCACCTTCAAGCCAAGACACCCTAAGCTTTGCCGTGAACCTTCTTCCACACCACACCATTCACGCCCATCACCAAAACTCCCTTCCCATTGCCGCATCTTTCACAGCCCTAATTCAAACTAAAATAAGCCTCAAATACAGCCCTAAAGTCGCACAAAACACCCCCTAAACACAGCCCTAATTACACGCCTAAAACAGTCTCAAAACCCACTGCACTGCCTCGCAAAACTGCCGCACTTTGCCCCACTGTTCTGCCCAGTTTTTGTGCGATTTTAACCATCAAAATAGCCCTATAATCACCCCAAAACAGCACTAAAAAACTGCATAAACACCCCAAAAAAAACCCTCAAAACCGCAGCCCCATTAGCCTTCAAAATCACTCAAAACAGTCCACTAAACGACCAAAACAGTGACCTGAAATGGTGCAGCGAAACAGCAGCGAAACGGACTTAAAACAGCAGCCCAAGCATCAAAACAACGAGGGAAAACGTTGAGTAGACAAATCAGAAAAGCATCGGATCAATCTCCCTTCCAACGGACGTGTAACTCCCTTTCTTAGACGACAAAAGAGGTTAGACCTGAGGGCACCCTTTTATTCATTATCTTTCGTTTATTTTATTTAATTTGAATATTATCGCATGAGAGTTGTTTGAGGCATGATGTGATTGTTGGATGAGCGGGATGTGTGTTCCCTTTTGTGGTATATCGGATGGAAACCTGGACGTAAATTCTGTAGCTGATTCCGAATGGACGGTATTGCGGTCTGCACTCGGGATACAATGCCACGTACCACTTAAGATGCACGTATCTCGTCTCATCCAAATTTGTATTTGAGCATGTCATAGTTCTAGGCCGTTTATTTATTATTTAGAGCATGGTTTAATTTAGTTTGTTATTTATTTGTTAAAGCATATTTAGGTTGTTCCTTATGCATGTTATTAGTTTATGATGTGTTTGGATAATGATTTATACATGTTGATTTAATGGTTCAATATGCTCGTTGTGTTACAATGCGTGGAGTTATTTGGATGAAAGCATGTTAGATCTAAGTACCCTTGAGCATGATTATTGAGTAGACTTGGTTAGTTCATTGCACAAATTATATCATCACAAGTGACATAAGTAAGGGACCATTCCGAACCCAACGGTTTGAGGTCTTCCCTTGCGAGGGGTGAGTGCGGCCTTAAATATTTGTCCCGGTTCACACCGGGTGGCGACTCCATGTTATTTCATACTTCCCTACTAGGCCGCGAGCCTAGAACAGCGTCGCCCAGGTTCTGTTGTCTACAATAAGGTTCCGTCAATGTCTGTTCAACAGACACCATATGAAATATGGACAGGAAAGAAACAGAGTTTCTCATTCCTGAAGATTTGGGGATGCTGGGCATACGTCAAACATTTGGAAGGTACCAAACTTGAACCCAAATCGAATAAAGGCCTATTTATAGGATATCCTAGGGAAACCGAAGGATATTACTTCTATTACCCACAAGAGAACAAAGTATTTGTTGCTCTACATGCGGTTTTCCTTGAGAATGAATTCCTAAATGCAGTGGTAAGTAGGAGGAAAGTAGAACTCGATGAAAATCATAGTGATACTTTTCCTAGCATAGAATCCTTAACGGAACATGAATAGTCCATCAGGGATGAGACTGTACCACAATCTTCGAATACATAAGAACAGCGTAGGTCGGAGAGAGTCAGAAAACAACCTGAGAGGTATGGGTTTCTGATCTCAACTCATGTGGATATTAATCTTATTGAGGAAGACGAGCCGGCTACGTATGAGGAAGCGATACAAGGTATCGACTCCGAATTGTGGCAAGATGCCATGATGTCTGAAATGGATTCCATGTACACCAACCAAGTTTGGACACTGGTTGATGCACCCGAAGGCGTAAAGCCTATTGGTTGCAAATGGGTCTTCAAGAAGAAGACCGACATGGATGGAAACATACAAACGTACAAAGCTAGGCTTGTAGCGAATGGGTATCGTCAACGACATGGTGTCGATTATGACGAAACTTTTTCACCCGTTGCCATGATTAAATCCATTCGGAGAATGCTTGCTATTGCTGCATATTTCGATTACGAGATATGGAAGATGGACGTCAAAATCGTTTTCCTTAACGGAAACCTTTTGGAGGATGTTTATATGCAATAGCCTGACGGTTTTGTCGTACCAAAACATGCGAACAAGGTTTGTAAGTTAAATCGATCAATTTATGGATTGAAGAAAGCATCGCGTTCTTGGAACCAACGTTTTGATGAGATCATAAAAGAATATGATTTCATTCAAAACGAGGTTGATCCTTGTGTATATAAGAAAGTTAGTGGGAGTGCACTGACATTCATTTTCCTTTACGTTGATGATGTATTGCTTATAGGCAATGACATTCCCATGCTACAATCGGTTAAAGTTTGGCTTTCATTAAAATTCTCCATGAAAGATCTGGGAGAAGCATCCTTTATTCTAGGAATAAAGATCTACAATGATAGATCTAGAAAGCTGTTTGGACTCTCCCAGAGTACATATATTGACAAAGTGTTGAAGAGATTCAACATGGATCAGTCCAAGAGGGGACTGTTGCTAGTGTCACATGGTGTCACTCTAACTAAGGACGTGTGTCCTAAAACTCAGGATGAGAGAGACAGGAAGAGGCCGAGAACAGAAAGTTCTATAGTCTAAACATGAGAACTGTTGGAGGATCATCAGGTACTAAGCCTGTCTCTACTGAGGTGGCCGCCGTCAGGAATTGGCGCTTTTCGAACCTGGGAAGGCCCTTGTCTAAAGTGTTCGAGAAATTGGCAAGGCAAGGACTTCTCAAACCCTTGGAACCACGACCACTTCCTAATCCCCTACCACCACATTATAACCTGAACCAGTACTGTCACTTTCACCAGCAAAAAGGCCATGACACTGACAGTTGTAGTCGCCTCAAACATGAGATCCAAGACTTAATCCACTCCCGTAAAATCCCCGACCCTGAAAGAGACCAGCCAAACACACACCGCAATCCCTTGCCCAATTATCACTCTGTCCCCCCACCTAATTACATGATCAATTCCGGCTTACCCGAGGACTTTGTCCTCCAAACCCTTGACCACCAAGCCTTCTGCCTAGGCATCTGGGACAACAATAGTGAAGATGAGACTGAGCAGAAGAAGGATTTCTGGGAAAACTTATCTAGTAGTGATGAGGAAGAGGAGGTGAAAGGCATGACCCGGAGTGGGCGCTTTTACAATGATACTGTTGAAAAGGGGAAGGAAGCGCTGACAGATGGCCGGGAAGTGGCCGAGAACGCTGAGCCTGCTGAAGGAGACATAGTGCTGAGGAAATTGAAGAAGACCCGGGCACACTTAAGCATCTGGGAATTATTGTGTGCATCTGGAGAACACAGGCGGGCCATGGTGGAGGCTCTGAGCAAAATAGTAATACCCGAGGATGCTAATCCGGCAATGTTTGTGGGGTCAGTACAGAAAGAGGCTCTGCAGATAACCTTCTCTGATGAAGAACTCCCGGCTGAAGGGAGAAACCACAATAGGCCCCTCTTTATCCGAGCTGAGGTGAGAGGTAAGAGGACTTCGTGCGTAATGGTGGATGATGGCTCTTCCATCAATGTGTGCCCACTGAAGATTCTGGCAAGGCTGGGTATTAAGCCAACTGAGTTGAATCCTTCTAACATGACTATCAAAGCCTATGATGATAGCAAGCGAGAAGTCGAAGGTACTTTTGTCGCAATGGTCAAGGTTGGCCCAATAGAGGATGAAATTGAATTTACAGTGCTGGACATCCCAGCCACGTTTGTCTTATTGTTGGGAAGGCCTTGATTTCACGGGCTTGGAGGGGTGCCCTCTACTCTACATCAGATGATTAAGTTCCCATATGAAGGGGAAATTGTCACCATACGAGCTGAACCGGACTTAAAACAGCAGCCCAAGCATCAAAACAACGAGGGAAAACGTTGAGTAGACAAATCGGAAAAGCATCAGATCAATCTCCCTTCCAACGGACGTGTAACACCCTTTTTTAGACGACAAAAGAGGTTAGACCTGAGGGCACCATTTTATTCATTATCTTTCATTTATTTTATTTAATTTGAATATTATCGCATGAGAGTCGTTTGAGGCATGATGTGATTGTTGGATGAGCGGGATGTGTGTTCCCTTTTGTGGTATATCGGATGGAAACCTGGACGTAAATTTGTAGCTGATTCCGAATGGACGGTATTGCGGTCTGCACTCGGGATACAATGCCACGTACCACTTAAGATGCACGTATCTCGTCTCATCCAAATTTGTATTTGAGCATGTCATAGTTCTAGGCCGTTTATTTATTATTTAGAGCATGGTTTAATTTAGTTTGTTATTTATTTGTTAAAGCATATTTAGGTTGTTCCTTATGCATGTTATTAGTTTATGATGTGTTTGGATAATGATTTATACATGTTGATTTAATGGTTCAATATGCTCGTTGTGTTACAATGCGTGGAGTTATTTGGATGAAAGCATGTTAGATCTAAGTACCCTTGAGCATGATTATTGAGTAGACTTGGTTAGTTCATTGCACAAATTATATCATCACAAGTGACATAAGTAATGGACCATTCCGAACCCAACGGTTTGAGGTCTTCCCTTGCGAGGGGTGAGTGCGGCCTTAAATATTTGTCCCGGTTCACACCGGGTGGCGACTCCATGTTATTTCATACTTCCCTACTAGGCCGCGAGCCTAGAACAGCGTCGCCCAGGTTCTGTTGTCTACAATAAGGTTCCGTCAATGTCTGTTCAACAGACACCATATGAAATATGGACAGGAAAGAAACAGGGTTTCTCATTCCTGAAGATTTGGGGATGCTGGGCATACGTCAAACATTTGGAAGGTACCAAACTTGAACCCAAATCGAATAAAGGCCTATTTATAGGATATCCTAGGGAAACCGAAGGATATTACTTCTATTACCCACAAGAGAACAAAGTATTTGTTGCTCTACATGCGGTTTTCCTTGAGAATGAATTCCTAAATGCAGTGGTAAGTAGGAGGAAAGTAGAACTCGATGAAAATCATAGTGATACTTTTCCTGGCATAGAATCCTTAACGGAACATGAATAGTCCATCAGGGATGAGACTGTACCACAATCTTCGAATACATAAGAACCGCGTAGGTCGGAGAGAGTCAGAAAACAACCTGAGAGGTATGGGTTTCTGATCTCAACTCATGTGGATATTAATCTTATTGAGGAAGACGAGCCGGCTACGTATGAGGAAGCGATACAAGGTATCGACTCCGAATTGTGGCAAGATGACATGATGTCTGAAATGGATTCCATGTACACCAACCAAGTTTGGACACTGGTTGATGCACCCGAAGGCGTAAAGCCTATTGGTTGCAAATGGGTCTTCAAGAAGAAGACCGACATGGATGGAAACATACAAACGTACAAAGCTAGGCTTGTAGCGAATGGGTATCGTCAACGACATGGTGTCGATTATGACGAAACTTTTTCACCCGTTGCCATGATTAAATCCATTCGGAGAATGCTTGCTATTGCTGCATATTTCGATTACGAGATATGGAAGATGGACGTCAAAATCGTTTTCCTTAACGGAAACCTTTTGGAGGATGTTTATATGCAATAGCCTGACGGTTTTTTCGTACCAAAACATGCGAACAAGGTTTGTAAGTTAAATCGATCAATTTATGGATTGAAGAAAGCATCGCGTTCTTGGAACCAACGTTTTGATGAGATCATAAAAGAATATGATTTCATTCAAAACGAGGATGATCCTTGTGTATATAATAAAGTTAGTGGGAGTGCACTGACATTCATTTTCCTTTACGTTGATGATGTATTGCTTATAGGCAATGACATTCCCATGCTACAATCGGTTAAAGTTTGGCTTTCATTAAAATTCTCCATGAAAGATCTGGGAGAAGCATCCTTTATTCTAGGAATAAAGATCTACAATGATAGATCTAGAAAGCTGTTTGGACTCTCCCAGAGTACATATATTGACAAAGTGTTGAAGAGATTCAACATGGATCAGTCCAAGAGGGGACTGTTGCTAGTGTCACATGGTGTCACTCTAACTAAGGACATGTGTCCTAAAACTCAAGATGAGAGAGACAATATGAGTCAGATTCCATTCGCCTCGGCAGTCGGATCGATCATGTATGCCATGATATATACGCGACCTGATGTCTCATATGCTTTGAGCATGTGTAGTCGCTATCAGGCCGATCCAGGTGATGGTCACTGGATGACGGTTAAGAATATCCTTAAGTATTTTAGACGAACTAAGGATGCTTACTTAATCTATGGAGATGGAGAACTTGAGGTAACTGGGTATACCGATGCAAGTTTCCAAACCGATAAAGACGACTGTAAGTAATTCGGGTACATATTTTGTTTCAACAACGAAGCAGTAAGCTGGAAATCTTCCAAGCAAGAGACTGTTGCCGATTCAACAACAGAAGCGCAGTATATTACTATAGCTGGAGCAGCAAAAGAGGAAGTTTGGATCCGTAAATTCCTAATTCGATTAGGAGTAGTTTCGTTAGCAGCTGAGCCCCTTCCATTGTATTGTGACAATAACGGGGCTATAGCGCAGGCTAAGGAACCGCGGTCTCATCAACGATCCAAGCATGTTCTTCGACGTTTCCATCTGATTCGTGAGATCATACATTGTGGCGATGTGAAGATCGAGAAGGTCACAACAGAGGACAACATTCCAAATCCGCTGACGAAATTTATTCCTCAGTAAAAGTTTGAGCGACATGTACATAGTTCAGGTGTTAGATGCTTGAGTGACTGGCTATAGGCCAAGTGGGAGATTGTTGGACAATTATGACCCATAGCGTCACTATTTGTAAAAGACATTGTGGTTTTTGTACAAATTAACTATGTGACAATGGAAATTGCATTTTAACATTTCATAATTAGATTACTTTAATATATAAATGATAAAGTCCTTATGATTAGTTCTGGATTATAAGATATAAGACAGTATCAATCTATAATGGTTTAATCATTAAATATCCCTAGTCGTAGTATTATCGAGACTGGACATCGATAATGCGGAATAGACTAGTATTGCACTTGTGCGTGTTATGCAAGCGTAACATCATAGTTCTCATATATTTAAGTATTGGATACTTATGCAAGTGTGATAGGAGGTTGTGTTTACCAATAGTACGGAAACATCTTCACTCTGGATAGACCCCTCGGAATCCCATTGGTAGTATGACAATGTGTCTATGGGAATCCGAATTAGGGTAGGTGTATTTGGTCTTAACCTGAGACTTGTATCGCTAGTACTTGCGACAATCAATACGCTTTGGTTTTGGTCGTCTGGGACTTTAACAGGTTCTGTGTACGCCTCTTCTGGGTTTATTGAGAATCGTAGTGTATTGGGTCTGATGTCAAGACGGAAGTATCACTTCAGTCATATGGAGATGATGATCACGCATGGATACAGAACTGGTACTCTAATGTGTTGCAACCATCAGGATAATATGACAAGTTCATGAATATCCGATTAAAGAGACTAGTTGCTTATGATCCGATATATGTTTCGTACAGGGCAGACACTATTCCAGCCCCAGGCCTTGCATGTGACATCTGATACTGGATCGCAATACTATGTATACTACGCCTGACATAAATTATATATTCCTTTAAGAATATTTCTGGAGAATTGGGTAGGAACGGTGCTTTGCTAGAAGCCAACAATGTCTCATTAATCGATAAGAATGTAGTACGAGGTACTCACATGTTTGGATAGTCTGACGATCGGATTTACTGCCAACATATCCAGGGATCTCATGGGTCGCTTCCCGAAGATTCACCGATGACGTATGATTCGAACATAATTAATCTAGGATTAATTACGGAGAAATTTTATCTGGGATAAAATACTATTATGAGAGAGAGAACGATTAATTTGGAATTAATCGATAGAATAATATATTCGATATATTATACGAAATTATATTTCGACGCGAAATTAAAATTGGATTTTAATTCGGGCGAATGAATTAATTTAGAATTAATTTACGATCGACTTTAATATTTAATTAACGTCGCAACAAAAATTTGTTAATTCGGAATTCACGAACCCGAGCCAGGAATGTGTTTGCGAGCCCACTCAGATTTTGAATTAAAGTGGGGCCCACAAGTCACATCGCAAGTCACTTTAGTGATGGAAGTCATGTCACCTTTTTGTGATTGACATCTCGACCCTTGGATTCGTTCCCAAAAACTGTAGATGAAGTGGGCCTCGGCCTGGGGACGCATCCCCAAAATAGAATATGATGATGCAGTGGGTCTACGACCCTGGGACGCATCCCAATAACTACAACCGACAACGGGGGCCTCAACCCTGGGACGCATCCCAATACCGTTGACAGAATGGGCCTCGGCCCTGGGACGCATCCCAAAAATAGAATATGATGATGCAGTGGGTCTACGACCCTGGGACGCATCCCAATAACTACAACCGAAAAAGGGGGCCTCGACCTTGGGACGCATCCCAATACCGCTGAAAAAATGGGCCTCGGCCCGGGGACGCATCCCCAAAATATGATGCAGTGGGTCCACGACCCTGGGACGCATCCCGATAACTGCAATCGACAATGGGGGCCTCGACCCTGGGACGCATCCCAATACCGCTGACAAAATGGGCCTCGGCCCGGGGACGCATCCCCAAAATATGATGCAGTGGGTCCACGACCCTGGGACGCATCCCGATAACTGCAACTGACAACGGGGGCCTCGACCCTGGGACGCATCCCAATACCGCTGACAAAATGGGCCTCGGCCCGGGGACGCATCCCCAAAATGATGCAGTGGGTCCACGACCCTGGGACGCATCCCGATAACTGCAACCGACAACGGGGGCCTCGACCTTGGGACGCATCCCAATACCGCTGACAAAATGGGCCTCGGCCCGGGGACGCATTCCCAAAATATGATGCAGTGGGTCCACGACCCTGGGACGTATCCCGATTACTGCAACTGACAACAGGGGCCTCGACCCTAGGACGCATCCCAATACCGCTGACAAAATGGGCCTCGGCCCGAGGACGCATCCCCAAAATGATGCAGTGGGTCCACGACCCTGGGACGCATCCTAATAACTGCAACCGACAACGGGGTCCTCGACCATGGGACGCATCCCAATACCGCTGGCAAAATGGGCCTCGGCCTGGGGACGCTACCCAAAAATAGAATATACTTACGATGATGTGGGTCTCAACCCTAGGATGCATCCCCAAAATTCTGAAGATGATGATATAGGCCTCGACCTTGGGACTCGCCCCCAAAAACTTGATACTGTAGCTGGTGTGGGTCTCAACCCTGGGACTCATCCCCGAAACTGATACTAATGCTGATGTGGATCTCGCCCTTGGGACTCATCTCCGCAACCGATACTGATGCTTATGCTGAATGTGGGCCTCAACCTGGGACTCATCCCTACAACAGATACTGATGGTGACATGGGCCTCGGCCTTGGGACTCATCCCCACAACTGATACTGATATGGGCCTCACCCCCAGACTGATACTGATGTGGGCCTCGCCCCAAACTGATATTAATGTGGGTCTCACCCCCAGATTGATGCTGATGTGGGCCTCGCCCCCAGACTGATACGGATATGGGCCTCGCCCCAAACTGATACTGATGTGGGCCTCGCCCAAACTGATACTGATATGGGCCTCGCCCCAAACTGATACTGATATGGGCCTCGCCCAAACTGATAGTGATATGGGCCTCGCCCCCAGACTAATACTGATATGGGCCTCGCCCCAAACTGATATGGGCCTCGGTCTAAACTGGTACTGATGCTGCTGCAGGCCTCGGCCCTGAGACTCATCCCCGAAACTGATACTGATATTGCTGTAGGCCTCAGCCCTGGGACTCATTCCTGAAACTGATGTCGATGCTGCTGCAGGCCTCGGCCCTGGGACTCATCCCCGAAACTGATACTGTAACAGATGTGGGCCTCGACCCTGGGACTCATCCCCCAAAACTAATACTGAAGCTGACGTGGGCCTTGACCTTGTGACTCATCTCTAAAAACTAATGCTGATGCTGTTGCAGGCCTCGGCCCTTGGACTCATTCCTGAAACTGATGCCGATGCTGCTGCAGGCCTCGGCCCTGGGACTCATCCCCCAAAACTAATACTGAAGCTGACGTGGGCCTTGACCCTGTAACTTATCTCTAAAAACTTATGCTGAAGCTGATGTGGGCCTCGGCCCTGAGACTCATCCCCGAAACTGATACTATAGCTAATGTGGGCCTCGACCCTGTGACTCATCTCTGAAAACTTATGCTGAAGCTGATGTGGGCCTCGGCCCTGGGACTCATCCCCGAAACTGATATTGATGATGTGATGGTTCATTTCAACATGTTGTTATCGTGTGGGGCGGTTCATTCCTGAACCGTTACTGTGATGTGGTCCATTCCCGAACCGCATTCCATTCTCGGACTCTGCTCCATTTTCAGATTACCATTCTCGATTTGTTCATTCTCGGACTCTGCTCCATTCTTGGATTACCATACCCGTCAAAACTGATACTGTATACTTGGAGTGTCATACCCGGTAAAACTGATACTGTGTCTCCGTACCCGAAGTGTCGCACTCGGCAAAACTGATTCTGACAAAGATGTGGGCCTCGCCCTCATAGTGCCATACCTGGCAAAGAATGATATTGATGTGGGCCTCGCCCCCAGAGTGCCATACCCGGTAAAGACTGACAGTGATATGGGCCTCAACCCGCAGGGTGCCATACCCGGCAAAGATTGATAATGATGTGGGCCTCGCCCCCAGATTGCCATACCTGGCAAAGATGCTACTAATGATGTGGGCCTCACCCCAGATTGCCATATCTGGCAAGACTGCTACATATAATGATGTGGGCCTTCCCCCAGAATGCCATATCCGGCAAAACTGATACTGAACTGATGTGGGCCTCACCCAGAATGCCATACCCGGTAGAATTCATACTGAACCAATATGGGCCTCGCCCCCAGAATGCCATACCCGGCAGAACTGATACTGAACTAATGTGGGCCTCCCCCAGAATGCCATACCCGGAAAACGGATACTGAACTGATGTGGGCCTCGCCCCCAGAATGCCATACCCGGCAGAAACTGATACTGAACTGATGTGGGGCCTCGCCCCCAAGGTGATATGGGCCTCGCCCTCGGAATGCCATACCCGGCAGAAACTGATACTGAACTGATATGGGGCCTCACCCCCAAGGTGATATGGGCCTCGCCCTCGAACTGATGATGTAGGGTCTCGTCCCCAAGCTGATATGGGCCTCGCCCTCGAACTGATAATGATGTGGGGCCTCACCCCAAAGCTGATATGGGCCTTGTTCCCAAGCTGACATGATATTCTATTTCACACATTGTATTACCTCTCACGAGATAATCTTGATAGCTAGATATATTTTCGTCCTCAACAAATGCTTCGTGTCAAAACCGATGAATCTTCAAAGTACTCGATATACTCAAATCCAATCATCTGAATGGGTGATCTGAGTTAGACTCCTCGTGTGTGTGTGCTGAGGCTCTTTCACAGCTTAGTCCTTTAGTAAGCTAACTTGGTGATTTCGTTTCAGAGAATTGAACCAGTTGGTCTAACCAACCTGGATGTCTTAATCACATTCTGTGATTACTTTAGCATACTCAACATGATATGGTTTTCATTTTTTTCTTTTGTCTCTTTCTTTTCTTTATTTTTTTTCTTTTTTTCTTTCTTTCTTTCTTTCTCTTTTTTCTTTTCTCTTCTTTTTTCTGACACACCTACCCTTTAAGGTAGCATTTCTCCTCATGGTGGTCCTAATACTCGCCCATGGGTAGCTTCACGCTTATCGATTATAGGCGGTCTATTTTTTTCTTTCATATTTTCTTTTCAGAGACTTTTATTTTTATTTCCAACCATATCATATATCATAGCATCAATAAACAAGTGTGGACACCCAGACAAACGGTCATTCACTAATACATCATCTCTTCAACTAGTCACCTCGATAACTACTCAGGTTTCTACTGCTAGGATTCTGTAATCAAGTGCTCGTGAGTCTAACTGAGATCAATCCATTCAGGATACCAGACGAGAGCACGTCTCGCACTTATCGTTTCTAGGGTTTCTCCCTACAGCAAACAATGTCATCACCGGACATATGTCTAATTACCAAAGACTTCTCTCACTCATTTTTTTTTATTTTCATTCTTTTTCATTTTTTTTTTCAACAATTAAAATAAAATACAAATCTTTCAAATAAAACACAAACTTTCAAATAGGCTTGGAATACCTGGTCAGCGGCACATCACACCGATTCAGATCAATGTCCAATCTGCGCTTCTTGCTTGGATCACTGTCAGTCCAGTCTAACTGGGAGAGGATAGGGTCAAGCTTTGGCTCAAAAGCCAGGATCTGATCAATCAACTCTTCGGCCTTCGTCGCCGTCAAGAAAATTTCATCCACTCATCTGGTGACAAACCCGTGTCTCTTGGCCTCTGCAAGAAACACAAATATAAAGTCGAAGAAATGTTCAATATTCAGTAGTCCAATGGGTTTCCGATGAACATTTAGGTATCCCCACGACGCCACTGTAAAAATCTCTTCAAAAGTACCCAGTCCACCAGGTAATACGATGAACGCATCTGCAGTACTGATCATCTCGCGGATCTGCTCGGACATGCTTGAGACTATACGCTCATCTCCGTTCGTTGTTCCAATCAGCTGGTCTTTTGCCGAGGGTCTCAGGATAATCCCCAAAACATGGCCGCCACCATCCTGGACGGCTTTTGAGATTGCTCCCATCATCCCCATACTTCCTACTCCATATATCAAGTTCATGTTCTTCGAGGCCATCACTTGTCCCAATTCCTTAGCAGCTTCCATGAATTCAGGTTTGTTGGCAGTGTTGGATCCACAGAAAACACAGATTCTCTTGAATCGCTGCTGTGAAGTAGCTTCCATCTTCTCTCTTTTACTTGGATGTATATTTGAATGTGTTGAGGAGAGAAATATTGAGCTGAATTTATAGTACCTGAAAAGGGGTGAGTAATAATTGCACTGATACCTTTCACAGAACGATGGTTAGCTAAACCACAAAAGAGGTCATAAGAAGTCAAAAAGCCACTGGATCCTGTCTACGAAAACAACAAAAGAAATCGTGAAATGTCAAAAAGTCATGGATCCTGTCTACGAAAATAAGAGAAAATACCAAAAGGAGTCATGAATTGTCAAAAGGTCTCGGATCCTATCTACGAAAATAAAGGAAAACAACAAAAGAAGGCAAATCAAAGCAATAATTAAAGCAAAGGAATTGTGTACTCAATATGCCTCTTGCTTGGTACAAATTTATTAGGATGCGTCTCATGAATTCTTTCATTACTCTGCCACCACTAATGAATTAGCTCCCATTTTTGTGATTGCCCAAACACCATTCCTCCAGTCTTAACATGCTCCGTCTTTGCTTTTACCTACAAAAATAACACACAAAATTAAAAAATTCTACAATATATATACACAAAACATGAAAACAGAAATCGCAACAAAGTGCATGGGTTGCCTCCATGTTAGCGTTAAATGCATCTTCTTCAGCCAGACATGACCGAAACCCATCTGTCAAGGTGGCTTCAACGTCGTCCTCAGTGCTTGTGCCGCCTTTTGATCTTTGCCGATTTTCCTTTTTCTTTATAATTTTTTTTTCTTCTTTAAAACCTGCGAATACAAAAAAACAGAATAAAGACGTGTACATGTAATGTATAAACATATATGTGTAGAGATACTCCTTGTTCTTGATGGGTGAGACCCTCATTGTGCTCCTCGATGCCATGTGTTTCCTCCTGCTGGCTTTTCTCTTCTGTTTGAAACCTGCAAACATAGAACAAACACAAGAGTTGCAAGTGCGTTACGTGTATGCATGTATATGTTTCCTATCCCGTTGGGTTAGACCTTCCGCCAATTTCCTTGGTGACCGCTCAATCTTTTTTCCTTCAGGCAAAGTGCAGCTTCAACCTTCTTATGCCGATCGACTCGGTGAACTCATTCTTTCCTAAATCTGGTAATCTCCTTGTCTTGTTTCCCAACTTCCTGTCTTTTCCGCTTACTCCTTCTGAGAATTCTCGGTGTTCCAGATATCTCTGAATATCACGATTCCAAGGCTTCCCGTCATCGACTTCCACATCCAATATCTTTTCTGTCTCATACACTTGTTTGCTTGCAGTTGTCAGCACAAGTGGTCTCATCACTAATTTCTCTGGATTTTCCCAAGTCACGGCTAGTGTCGCCAATGCATAAACCATCTGATTTTCTTCGACATGTGCTGAAATTTATAATCAGGGATTGTCTGTACCAGACTTCTGAGGTAGAACAAGTATGGCTTCAACCATTCTTCCTTTAACTCCCATTCTTCTTGCATCTTCAACTTTTCAAACATTTTTGACAAAGGTTTACCCAAGTTGGAGAATTGTCTGTTTCTGATATGGGCAATCTCTGAGGGAATAGTCTTGATCCTTGAAGATTCTCCAATGGTCCTTTCATTCCGGTTGCACAAGTCTCTGTTATTGGCTATACAGGGCACGGTCAAACTGGTCACAATATTGGTCAAAACTTGCAACTGTTTAGTAATTTCGGCTACCTTGGCTTCCAATTGATCTAGGCGGGATTCCTCATTGACTGATTCACTCATACTGGTTGATGATCCCTTGACAAATCTTTCTTCCTTCCCAACCCAACGGGAGTCTATGATGGCTTTTAAGACGCAAAGGGTAACATGATGCATGTATGCATGACATGTGTGCAATGCAAATAAACAAGCTCATAAAATAATTTACACTAATTGGCCCGTTATCATTTTAAAGTATTTAATCACACTATTGCACAGTGCAAACTTGCCCCAGTTGAAAAGGCCCAACAGGTTTACACTTTGCGATAATATAACTAAATAACTTCAAATGATAAAAGGCACAAACACAAACTGGCCCATCGGCATTTTAGAAATTTTGGCCTAATTGTCAAAAAGACATGAACACATCCCAGTTTAAATGGTCCAACAAGTTCACATCTTTTGACAAAGAGTCCAACTAAATCCAAATGACAACGGTCCAAAACACAAGCAAAAACACAGTAGTCATGATTAATTAAAACACAAATCACAAACATTACAAAACATTATTTCGGGGCCGATTCTCTATCCCCAGTGGAGTCGCCAGACTGTAGGACACAGGAACTGGGCGACGCATGCTGTTTCGGGCTCGAGGCCCGGTTGGGAGTACGGAGTAGCCCGCGGGGGACTAAACCATAAAAATAAAGGAGTCGCCACCTGGTGTGAACCGGGAAAATGATTTAAGGTCGCACTCACCCCTCGCAAGGGAAGACCTCAAACCGTTAGGTTCAGAATGGTCCCTTACTTATGTCAATTGTAATGAATGGATTTGTGTAATATTAACCAAGTCTACTCAACATACATATTGGCCAAAATAACCTAGTCTAATCTGCATGCTTCGAAAGTAAAATCTCATAACATAAAATAAACATGTGGCCAAGGAATTCGGCCATTTTCAATGTAGGGCCTCGCATACCCGGTTGGACGTATTCCACGTCAACCGAGTACGCCGTGTCCGGAACAACAAAATATAACAAAAGGTGCCCTCAGGTCTTACCTTTTTAGTCGCTTTCCGGGAGTGCGTTTCACGGTGCCGGAAGGGTTATCGTTCCACTGTTCTCACTGATCCACTGTTTCCGCTATTTTATCCGAGTTCGCTGTTTTTGCTGTTTTCTCCGTTTCGCTCGTTATTTTCACTGTTTTCTCACTATTTACTCCAATTTTTTTCACTGTTTTCAGGCTATTTTTGGGTCGATTCCGGGACGATTTGAGGTATGCTTTGGTCACTGTTTTAGGGCAGTGGATAAGGTTTATTCTCGACAGTGCAGGGGTGGATAGTGGACTGTGTTTGGCATGGCTGTTTGTGGCGTGATGATGCGCTGTGTGCTTAAAATTGGTTGGCGAGAGGCTAGGTGTTGTGGCGAGAGTGAAGGGTGGTCTGCCGTGATCAAGATCTTCAGGTTCTCGGCCGAGAGATTGTGAGCTGGGTGATGCGTTGACGGTGAGTCAAGATCAAGTGGTGATGATGAAGAAGCCGCGTGATCTGGTCAAGGTTCTTTTGTCTCGGTCCCTTGAAGATCAAGTGGCAGTGAAGATTCAAGATGATGCCGTGATCATGGCATCAAGGGGGCTGAGTGATCAAGGAGAGATAGGGTTCTTGATGGTGATCATGAAGTGTTGTTTGATGGGGCTGTGAAGATAATGATCAAGTGCAGTCAAGGTGTTGTGCGTGAAGTTGATGGTGATCAAAATGATTCCTCTTTGCAGTGAAGGTGGCCGAGAGGTGATCCTGAGAGAAGATGATTATGGTGCCTTGATGATGATGATGAAGTGTTGTTGGATCATTGATGGAGAGCTTGCCGGTGATTAATGGCCATGAATGATCTTAGCCGAGAGGATCCATTTGATAGATGATCATGCCGAGAGTTGAAGGTAAAATGATGATCAGTTTGCTGTGCGTGGAGGTGCTGTGGGTTCCATTGGCGTGAAGGTTTTTGTTAATGAGGTGCCGTGATCAGGTCCAGAAGAGTGGTGAGCTGCCAAATGCCGAGAGGGGATGATTCTCGATGGTTGATGAGGGAGATGAACCGAGAAGATGGAGATCATAGAGCCGAATGATTGAAGGTTGGTGATGATGGTTTGTTCCGTGTGGGGTGTGTTCCAAGCGTGATTGAAGGGCAATCAAGGGGTACAAAACAAGAGCAAATTCGGTGGAGATAAGGATTTTGTTGACAAATGGAGATTTGGTTTGAAGGATTCACGTGGGTGGGAAGCATTTGGTTTGGAAGGGCATGTGTGTTTGTTGAATAAAAAATAAAGGAAGGTGGCAGGGAGTTGTCTTTGGTGTTGATTATTATTTGTGTGTGGCATTCATGTGGGAGAGAAAGATAAAAGGTGGCAATTGAAAAACAAAGGCATATGGCCGAAAATGAGGTGCATGATTTGGGGAATTATTTGTTTTATGTTTTTTTTGATTTTTTATTTAATTTATTTAGTTTGTGTATGTGTGTGAAGTGTGTATTTATTTTGTATTTTGGTATTTTGTTATTTATGTTAAAATTATCATTTAATTGGTTGGTAATTTTTAGTGATTTAATATAGTTCAAATTCATTTAATTGGTTGATGAATTTTATTTTGCATGGAAGTTGAAGGGTCACAAGCATGGAAAATTAGAGAGAGAGAAAATGTGTGAGAAAGAGCGAGGAAAAGGTTCCGAGCGAAGGATGATTTTGAAACGGAAAAGGCGACGACGAACCCAAAGCAAAACGAGCGAATAAAATCCATCAAAAAGTCAATTCTTGACTTTGCCCTTCCGGCGTCCGCTTCCCGCGACTTAAAAGAGACTGCCTCCATACGAGGCCCATCATCGGGACTTACCATGCGAAAATGCAATGCCTACAGTAGCCTTCATGCATTTCCCTCGAATATAGGACCTTTAATCCACCCTAGTTAGCCCATGCGCATTATATTAAAATGCATACAAATGAATGAGGCAATAATGTGGAATTCCGTATATCCGATTAAACATATCTCACATTCAATCAAACATACTTCGCCTGGCGCGGCAAAGCATCGTGGCAAAGGTAGCCCTTTGGATTTTCATCCCTCAAAATGGAGGACCTTTAATCCACCCTAGCTAGCCCATGCGCATTACAATACCATGCATAAATAAGTAACATGCAGAAAGTAATGACATACTAACGACTAAATCATGCTTAAAAATTAAATAACATACTAACGACTAAATCATGCTTAAAACACAAGGTTGGATGAAACGAAACATGTGAATCTCTCAAGTGGTACGTGGCATTGTATCCCGAGTGTAAACCGCAATACCGTCCATTCGGATTCGGTTACGGAATTTACGTCCGGGTTTCCATTCGATATACCTTAAGAGAGAACACATATTCCGTTCATCCGGAAATCACATCATGCACCAATCCACAACACTCATATGAAATAAAGTACTAAAATAAATGAAAATAAAGGATACTAAATAAAGAAGGTGCCCTCATGTCTAACCTCTTAAATTGTCTGTCGGAAGTGCGGTATGCGGTTGTCGGAAGGGTTGATGCTCCTCAATTCCTCCGGTTCACTGGTTCAAGGTTTCCTTTCGCTGTTTACGTTTGGGCTGTTGTTTTTACTCTGTTTTGCTGCCGTTTTCTCTGTATTTTCTGTTCACTATTTTCGGTCATTTAGGCTACTGTTTGAGGGTGTTATTTAAGGGGTATTGGGGCTGTGTTTTGCGGTTTTAGGATGCCTTGGGGTGCAGTTTTTTTGTTACTGTTTTTGGTAGTTTAGGCCACTATTTAAGGGTGTTTGGGCTGCTATTTTTGGTCACTGTTTTTGGTGGTTAGACTGCTATTTTTTGGTTGTATATTTGGTGGATGCAGTATAGTTTTGGGTGTGATTTTCAGTCAGGTTATAGTGTAGTTTTGGGTGTGGTTTCACGGCAGTATTTGTGCGAATTGAAGGCAGTGTGAGGGTAGTAATTGTGCGTGAAAAGCTTGGGTACGTGGGCTGCTTTTTTGTTTTGTTTATTACGTTAGTGGGGGCTGTGGCTTGTGCATTCAGTGTGGGTGAGGGTAGTTAACATGGTGCGTTTAGTGGGTAAGGGGCAGTTGGCGTGGTGCGTTCAGTGGGTGAGGGCTTGGCTTTAGTGCGTGGGTGATGAGTGTTTTGGTTTCTTCTGCTTTGTCGTGTGTTCAAGGTGGCTGCATGAATTGAGGGGCGTTATATTTTATTCGTTACAGCTCGGTGGGGCAGTGAGGGTTAGGGTGCAGGTCAGCATGGGTTGTTTGTAGGACTGATTTTGGTCGGTGAGTGGAGTGGGCTGTTCAGGGATGTGTTTCAGTCACTACAAGGGGTAGTTTGTTGACTATTTTCGGTGAATGGAGGATTATTTTTTGGGGGAGTGTTTCGGTTGCTAGAGTGAGGGAGAATAGAGAATTATTTTTGCTTCTTGCTTTGTCTTAGGCGTGAACAATGAGACTCATCATAGGGACTTACATGAAAAAATACAGTGCCTACAGTCACCCCCACTTTGATGGGACTTGTGCAGTGTGTGACAATGTCAATCTTATCAAAGTTGTGTAATGCATTTTTACTTACCTGGCTCGCCAGCTGCCACCTGACTTGCCTGCTGCTTCGAGCTGAGTTGATGACGCAGTGGACCTCGATCTTGGGACGCATCCCAATAACTACAATCGACAACGGGGGCCTCGAACCTGGGACGTATCCCAATACCGCTGACAATATGGGTCACGACCCTGGGACGCATCCCGATAACTGCAACCGAAAACGGGAGCCTCGACCCCGGGACGTATCCCGATAATGTTGACAATGTGGGTCACGACCCCGGGACACATCCCCAAAACTGATGATGCAGTGGGCCAACGACCCTGTGATGCATCCCTATAACTACAACTGACAACTGGGGCCTCGACCCTAGGACCCATCCCGATAATGTTGACAATATGGGTCACGACCCTGGGACGCATCCCCAAAACTGATGATGCAGGGGGCCAATGACCCTGTGACGCATCCTGATAACTGCAACCGACAACGGGGACCTCGACCCTGGGATGCATCCCGATAAAGTTGATAATGTGGGTCATGACCCTGGGACGCATCCCCAAAACTGATGATGCAGGGGGCCAACGACCCTGGGACACATCCCGATAACTGCAACTGACAACGGGGGCCTCGACCCTGGGACGCATACCGATAACGTTGACAATATGGGTCATGACCCTGGGACGCATCCCCAAAACTGCTGATGATGTGGGCCACGACCCTGGGAGTCAGCCCCAAAACTGCTGATGATATGGATCACGACCCTGGGACGTATCCCCAAAATCAATGATGATGTGGGTCACGACCCTGTGATGCATCCCCAAAACAGCTGATACTGATGCTGATGTGGGCCTCACCCCTGGGATGTTGGGGTTGGTGCTCAGAGCGCCAATTCCCGGTTGTATTTCTTATGAATACTTCTGTAAAATATTATTATTATGAATAATATATGCAGTTTCTATAATATAATCTATCTTATTAAATGGTAAAGACGTAATGACCTTAGAATGATTAGTCATGGTATTGTTGCAAAAATGTCGCAACTGACATTGAGTAGTACCATGACGTTATCATTCTCAGAATGTTCCTGGTCAAGGTTTACACTACTTGGTCAGTATAGTAAACCCGTTGAGACCAGTACATGTCGTATACTGGAATATATGATTCCAATGGTTTCTCAATGAACCATTAGTCTTGGAGACTAGTATAGACGTGTAGGTGTTTATAGCGGATAAACACTGAACGACTCACCGAAGATTCTTAATGGATGGTACACCAGCGTCAATAAGAATCTTCTCGGGTTGAGTAGCATATGTGATTCTTAGACTTGAGATGCCATTGTGGGCACATGAGACATCTTCTACACTTAGATGGCAGTCACGTCACCGATCTATTTAGATCAGACCTCCGCCTGTTCGTTGGGTGTAGACAGACCCTCAGGGTGTCCTATGTGTATCAAGATATGATCCGTCAGTTCTGTGTATCAGAGCATAGGTAGTCCATATGATTAGCAATTAGATAAAACCATGGGCCCGTGGTAAAGTTTAGAAGCTAGTTCTAAACATTCTTTTAGAGATTGATAATGGAATAGTCGACTGGATAATCCCCGTAGAGATTTGACGTTTACATCTATATCTCTGGGATTTATCCGGATAGTTGTGACGGAGGAATTATACATTTTCCATGACCTCGACCTGTATGGTTCAGCGAGATTATCCGTGATCGTCATAATCTACGAGTGGATAGATTATGGACACGAAAATTGATTTCATGACGGATATACCTGAATCTAGAGAGTCTCAATAATGAAACATACTCGTAGAGCACTAGAGCAACATTAATAAATAATATTGATTATTTATAAAGTCGTTTAAAAGTTAAACGCAAGATACGTGCTAAAGGGACTAGATAGTCATTTGCCTAATTATTGTGTATTTACATTTAATACTTGATTAATTTAAATACACATTAATTAATAGTCAAAATGAATATATGTTTTTAATATTTAATGTAAATATTATACATATATTTAATATATTTGTATTTGATTAATTAATTAATTATTTAATTGTTAAATGATTAAATTAATTAAAATATAAATATCTTACATTATGATATTTGTAGTAAATGATATTAGTTGCCTTTGTTGACTTAATTAATATCTAATAAAGTGTTATTAGGATATTTATGCAAGTTGACTAAATATATTTGAAATGAAAATTAATTACATGACTTGTGTTTGAATTTGTGAAATTCGGCCAAGGCCCTTTTGTTACATGTATATATTGTTTTTCACTTCACTTTATTCTTAACCTAATACACTTTACTAAAAGAAACTCCATTGAAGAAGCCAAAGGAAACTTGAGAAAAGAAAGACAAAAACAAGAAAGCTTGAATTTTTAGTAAGTTTCTTGAACTTGCTATTAGTATGGAAATTGTTCCTTAGGTTCTAGGCTTTAATATATGATATTCTTAGGTTATTTCTTTCTTTTTTCCTTGTGGTTTTTCTTGATGGAAGTTTTGATGGAGGTGTAAAGCATGTGTGATGAAGGAAGTGTATGACTATTGTAGTAATAAACTTTCTTTTAAGGTTTTGGAAACCATGTTGCTAATCTAGAGTTGTTGACCCACTCTTAGATGACCTAGATTTGATATTGAGTTGTTTCATTGTGTTAAGACTTGGATTGGATGGAAGAATGATGATTGAAACAATTGATTTAACCAATTTGGTCTAATTTGTCCAATTTGATGAAATTGAAAAATTAGGGTTCATTACCAATTCCAAATTTTGGGCTTTTCATATATGTTGTGTATTTGGATGTGTATATGATGCATATAAAGTTTCATGTTGATTGGATTACATTTGGATGTGTTTTGAGATATGAAATGACAAAAGGCACAAAATGCCCACCATTGGGAGCATTCGGCCAAGGAGTTAGATTTTGGGGATTTTGGTGCTTTTGGTGTTTTGATGTTTTGAACATGCTTAGTTCATCTTAGAAATGATTTAGAATCATTGAAAATTGATTTGATCAATTTTGGATTAAAACGGACAAAAATACCAAGTAAGGGTAATTTGGTAAATTCACTTAAATATGATTTATTGAATTTTATTTCATAATTTGATTATTGGAATATTAAATAAATATGTTTATTTAATTAATCCTAGAAAAATTTTTGAAATCGGAAAATACGATTTTCCACCACTTACGCTGCGTTACCGGATTTAGCCCCTAAAAACCCATACATGGGACTCATCCCCAAACCGATACTGATGTTGTGGGTCACGACCCTGGGACGCATCCCCAAAATTGCTGATGATGTGGGTCACGAACCTGTGACGCATCCCAAAAACTACTGATGATGTGGGTCACGACCCTGGGACTGATCCCCAAAACTGATGCTGATGTGGGCCTCGCCCCCGGGACTCATCCTCAAAACTGATGCTGATATGGGCCTCGACCCTGGGAATCATCCCCAAACTGATACTGATGTTGGCCTCGACCGACAGACTGATATCGATGTGGCTCGCCCCCAAACCGATACTAATATAGGCCTCGCCCCCAAACTGATACTCATGTGGGCTCGCCCCCAAACCGATAATGATATGGGCCTTGCCCCCCAACTGATACTGGTGTGGGCTCGCCCCCAAATCGAAACTGATATGGGCCTCGCCCCCAAACTTATACTGATGTGGGCTCGCCCCCAAACCGAAACTGATATGGCCTCGCCCCCAAACTGATGCGGATATGGGCATCACCCCTAAACTGATGCTGATGTGGGCCTCGGCCCCAAGCTGATACTGATGTGGGCCTCGACCATGAGACTCATCCCCAAAATTGATGATGATATTTGTGGGCCTCGACCCTGGGACGCATCCCAAAACTATACTGATGTGGGCCTCGACCCTGGGATGCATCCCAAAACTGCTACTGATGTGGGTCACGACCCTGGGAATCATCCCCAAAACTGATACTAGTGATGTAATGGTTCATTCCAACATACCTTACTGCCTCTCACGAGATAATCCTGATAGCTAAACATATTTTCGTCGTCAATGGATGCTTCGCGTCGAAACCAGAGAACCTTCAAAGTACTTAATACACTTAGATCCGCTCGTCTGAATGAGTGATCTGAACTAGACTCCTAGTGTGTGTATGCCAAGGCTCTTTCGCAGCTTAATCCTTAATTAAGCCAACTCGATGATTTTGTCTCGGAGAATCGGATTAGTGGGTCTAACCAACCTAGATGTCTTGATCACACTCTGTGATTACTTCCTCGTACCCAACATGATATGGTTTTCTTCTTTTTTCTCTTGTCTCTTTCTCTTTTTTTCGACACACCTACCATTTAAGGTAGCATTTCTCCTCATGGTGGTCCTAATACTCGCCCATGGGTAGCTTCACGCTTATCGGTTATAGGCGGTCTATTTTTTTCTTTTCTTTTCAGAGACTTTTTCTTTGTTTCCAACCATATCATATATCATAGCATATGTAAACCATGATGGACATCTAGGCAAACGGTCATTCACTGATCCATCATCTCTTCAACTAGTCATCTTGCCGACTACTCAGGCTTTCACCACTAAGATCCCGTGATCAAGTGCTCGCGAGTCTAGCTGAGATCAACTATTCAAAATACCGGATGAGAGCACATCTCGCACTTATCGTTTCTAAGGTTTCTCCCTACAGCAAACAATGTCATCACCGGACATATGTCTAACCATCAAAGACTTCTCTCTTTTCTCTCTTTTTTCTTTTCTTTTTTTTCTCTCACTCCACGGAATTCTTCCTTTCAACCGCTGATAATGTGGGCTTCGCCCCTCTGGGATCCATTCCTGAAACTTATACATGTATGGGCCTCAACCCTGGGATTCCTTTCTGAGACTAATACTGATGCGGGCCTCAACCCGGTGATTCATTCCTGAAACTGATACTGATTCTGATTCATTTCTGAGACTGATGTGGGCCTCAACCCCATGGTTCATTCCTAAAACTGATGACACTGTACTATTGATGCTTCTGATTGGCTTACCTTTGCCGCTTTCTTTTTTTCTTCTTTGAAACCTGTGAATACAAAACAAAACAAACACAAAAAGGAATGCAAAATACGTTATGTGTATGCAAGTATGCATGAATGAGTTTCCTATCCTGTTGGGTTAGGTCTTCTGTCAATTCCCTTGGTGACTGCTCGGTCTACTTTCCCTCAGGCAAAATAGTGTGTCAATCTATCCACGTTGACTGGTTCGGTGAACTCGTTCCCTTCCAAATCTGACAGTCTCACTGCCCCATTTCCTATCACTTTCTGGACTATGTAGGGTCCTTCCCAGTTAGGTCTGAACTTTCCCCTCGGGTCTGTCGTCGACGGCTTTGACTGCTTAAGTACCAGATCACCCTTTCTGATCTTGGTAGGACGCACCTTCTTATTGAATGCCCGAGCCAACCTCTTCTAGTATATCTGCATGTGATGTGAGGACTTCATCCTCTTCTCATCCAGCAGTGCTAACTGTTTCAAATCTCTGCGAGGTCCATTCTTGTTCAGGTAACTCTGTTTCTGCTAATACCCGCATGGACTGTATCTCAACTTCCACCGGCAGTACTGTTTCCATTGCCTGTCGAGCTTCTTCTTTTCTCGGACACTTCAGCTGGATTCCATTTGCTTATCTCTCTATCCTTACCATAAGGTTTTCTGATTCTCAGTTTCCATTTCCCCGATATCCATGTTTGCTAAACTCTTCTTGACAAACTGTTTTTTTTTACCCAACGGATATCTATGATGGATTTTAAGACACATGGGTCAGCATGATGCGTGTATAAATGAGATGCATGAGATGCGTACGATGCATGGAATTTATAAGTCGGCCCATTACTATTTTAAAGCATTTAATCATACTATTGCGAGGTGCAAACTTGTCCTAGTTGAAAAAGGCCCAACAGGTTTACACTTTTACGATAACATGGCTAAACAACTTCAAATGATAAGAGGTCTAAACATAAAGTGGCCCACCGGAATTTTAGAAGCTTTTGGACCAATTATCATAAAGCACAGGCTCGTCCCAGTTTAAATGGACCAACAAGCCTATACCTCATGTCAAAAAGTCCAACTGAATCCAAATGGCGACGATCCCAAACATAAGCATAAAGAAATAATTTCTACAGAGTGTCCCATCGGCATTTCAGAAGCTTTTGGCCCAATTGACATAGGATATGAACTCAACCTAGTTTAAATGGCCCAACAAGTTCGCATTTCTGACAAGAAGTCCAACTGAATCCAAATGATGATGGTCCCTAAACACAAGCACAAAGAGACAATTTCTATTAATTATCTACGGTTCTCATTTGGACTCATGGGAGTGTAGACAAAGACTCTCGCCGGCGAATGATTGCCCACAACTAGGACTCCCCACTCAAGGTTTTGAGCGACCAAGTGAGCGCACCTTTTTTATACCTTACGGTACGTGCCAACAAGTTATGATATGTGACTAACTGTCAAATGGATTTCTTATCGTAGATTCCCAAGAGGGAGGGCGGAGCGAACTCTCTTAGAAACCCAAGCTTATTAGGCTCTTATCACCTTGGTGACAGGAATAAACAACTAGTCCTCCAAATTAGTTTGTCACAACGAGCTACGGGTAGATGATTATCTAGGTGCCTTCAAAGCTTTTCCTTATAGAAAGGCAGTTAATGAAGGAAGACACCAAACCATTACCTAGCCTTAAAAGTGCATTTGATTAAACCCCCTTAACCCACTATAGACACGGTTAACTAAAGCACAAATCACAATCATTACAAGAAATCATTTTGGGGCCGATTCTCTATCCCCAGTGAAGTTGCCAGACTGTAGGACACAGAAATCGGCGACGCTGTCCCGGGTTCGTGGCCCGGTCGGGAGTACGGAATAGCCTGCGGGGGAACTAAACCATAGTAATAATATGGAGTCGCCACCCGGTGTGAACCGGGAAAATGATTTAAGGCCGCACTCACCCCTCACTAGGGAAGACCTCAAAACGTTGGGTTCAGAATGGTCCCTTACTTATGCCACTTGTAATGAAATGATTTATGCAATAGTACAACCAAATCTCATGCAACACGTACCAGATAATTTAAGCAACATGCAAGTTTGCACACCCATAATCGTAGATGAAAGAAATGAAGGTAAGATACATAATTCATGAACGTATTAAGCAATAAAGTGCAATAATGTAATTAATAACAACTATAAAGGCATTGATAATAAGAGCGAGCATAAAATCTCATGAGCATATCGAATAAATAAATGCGGAAAATATAAATAAACAATAACGGTAAAGGCATAGATATTAAAGAGAGCTAACTAAGCATGTGATGGGGAAAATGAATGACTAAGGGAACAAAACATGCACAAAACATGATGAAGGAATCTGTCCAGTGTGTGCGAGTTCGTGTAGTGTTCGTAAACGTGTTCGAATGGTAAACATAATGCAAGCGTTCGAGTAGTGTTTGATAACGCGTTCGAACGGAATGAGGTAGGATGTATATGTTCATGTAGTGTTTGGAAACACGTTCGAACGAGATTACAAAAATGGCATCTGAAATGACACAAACACATGTATGGGTGAACAAATACACGATGTAGGACCTAGTATGTCTGATTGAACATATTTCACATCCAATCGAGTGTACCTCGTCTGGTGCGGCGAAACATCGTGATAAAGGTAGCCTTTAGGCATTTCCCTCGAATAGAGGACCTTTAATCCACCTTAGTAGCCCATGCGCACTAAAATGCAATGCATGCGTAAATAAATCAATGATATGCAAAGGGTAAATGACATAATAAAAGGCGCGGCAAAACATCGTGGTAAAGGTAGCCTTTAGGCATTTCCCTCGAATAGAGGACCTTTAATCCACCCTAGTTAGCCCATGCGCATTATATTACAATGCATACAAATGAATGAGACAATAATGTGGAATTTCGTATATCCGATTAAACATATCTCACATTCAATCGAACATACTTCGTCCGGCGCGGTAAAACATCATGGTAAAGGTAGCCTTTAGGCATTTCCCTCGAATAGAGGACCTTTAATCCACCCTAGTTAGCCCATGCGCACTAGAATGCAATGCATGCGTAAATAAAGCAATGATATGCAAATGGTAAAATGACATAATAAAAGGCGCGGCAAAAGATCGTGGTAAAGGTAGCCTTCAGGCATTTCCCTCGAATAGAGGACCTTTAATCTACCCTAGTTAGCCCATGCGCATTATATTACAATGCATACAAATGAATGAGACAATAATGTGGAATTCCGTATATCCGATTAAACATATCTCACATTCAATCAAATATACTTCGTCCGGCGCGGCAAAGCATCGTGGCAAAGGAAGCCCTTTGGCTTTTCATCCCTCAAAACGGAGGACCTTTAATCCACCCTAGCTAGCCCATGCACATTACAATACCATGCATAAATAAGTAACATGCAGAAAGTAATGACATACTAACGACTAAATAATGCTTAAAAATAAATAACATACTAACGACTAAATCATGCTTAAAATGCAAGGTTGGATGAAACGAAACATGTGAATCTCTCAAGTGGTACGAGGCATTGTATCCCGAGGGCAAACCGCAATACCGTCCATTCAGATTCGGCTAAGAAATTTACGTCCGGGTTTCCATCCGATATACCACAAGAGAGAACACATATTCCGTTCATCGGGAAATCACATCATGCATCAATCCACAACACTCATATGAAATAAAGTACTATAATAAATGAAAATAAATGATAATAAATAAAGAAGGTGCCCTCATGTCTAACCTCTTAAATCGTCTCTCGAAAGTGCGGTATGCGGTTGTCGGAAGGGTTGATGCTCCTCAATTCCTCCAGTTCACTGGTTCAACATTTTCTTTCGCTGTTTCACTGTTTAGGATACTATTTTTAGCATGAGTCGGATCTCGTTCGCTTATGCAGTCGGATCGATCAACTACCACAGGTTTTGGCATTTTCGTATCTATTTACTTTCGTACCTCTATCTCTGTTTGCTTCCGATTGCTTAAATATCTACATTCTATATTTTATTTCTCCTTCTAACTTTTTCTTTCTCTTTCTATTTTCTTGGGTGGGTACTCTATAAGCTTTACTATCTATTTCTGTCTCTTTATCTTTCTCTTTCTCTGGCTGTCTAAACATCTATACATTGTTTCTTGCTTTCTTATAGCTTTCCTATCTCAATCCCTTGGGTAACTTTTCTTAGATAATTACTGTTTACTTTCATAGCTCGTCTGAACTTCTGGTGATAGGCCAGTATAACTTTAGGAAAGATTCTTATCTTGAATCTAAAGTATAACTTTTCTCTTAAGGAATATTATTCGAATGATCTAGGAAAACTTACTAACCTGTCTATGGAACTTTGAGGACATACTCGAGGATCAAATACTAGAGAGGTAGTGCCTTGCATAATAGTATCACGGACATACTGCGTATACAAAACCCCCAACACTCTACCCACTGCAGTCACGGACTCCCTAGACCATGCTCTGATACCATCTTTGTAACATCTTTGATCCGGGAGATGCTACCAGCAGGGGATAGACAATACTAATCCCATAAGCCTCTGACTCTGATAACTGCTATTCTCATCTCATACACAAACACATATATATATATATATATATATATATATACTAATGTAAGAGACAATAACCCAATTCATCGACCATGTATGCACAATACTCTTACTATTAAGTACTCTGATTTCAATACACAGTTCAACAATAGTAATAACCTCTAGAATGTAATGAATGTATGACCATTATTATATATCAAATATGTTACAAGACATTTTCTGACTCTGACTCTATTGAACTTAACCCCTAACTTAACATGGTGGACTCCAAACCCTAGTGACTGCATCAGTATCCGTCCTCCCTATCTCGTACTCCGAGAATACTTGCAAAAGAAGGAAACTGAAAGTGGGGTTAGATCTTCGTACGATCAAACGAGTGGACGGATCTTTAATGTGAAATCTGAAATACTTAATGAAATCTCATTTTTTTTTACATTAAATCTGAAATTTTCTGAAAACTTTACTTTGTCTCAAACATAACTTTGTCTGGAAAACCTTTATAGAAATCCTTGTTGAAATTTTCTTGTAAAACTACTGCTACTGAAAACTTTACTTTTTGGAAAACTTTTCTCTGAAAACTATTTGTGTAAGCTGAATTTGAAACTGTTTCTGAAAACTAAACTCTGTATATCTGTTGAAAACTTGACGCATGGGGGCGTTACGTATAGCCGTCCCCCCATACACCTAACTAGAGCCAGAAGTGCAAACCCATAACATTGGGGCGTTACATATCACCGTCCCCCGAAGCATGCCACTCCTGTCCCGAAAACTAGTGGTCTTGGGGCCTTACGTATCGCCGTCCCCCAAGCTGAACTAGAACTGGGGGTGCGGATCTATGCTACCCTTCAACCTCTGAAACTAGGATCTAGGGACATCTGTCATCCCTATTCCTGAACTAGGATCTGCGGGCGTTACGTATCGCCGTCCCCCAGTCCTCTACATGTGCACATGTGCTGTCTGTCAATTCCATGTCTGTACAAGTTACATACTAAGGTGGGTTTTTCCCCCATGCCTCGAAAACCTAATAAAACTCATTTTCTAAAAATATTTGTTTCTCAAACATAGCTTAGATAATATCTTTTCATGAAATATCTGTAATAAAATCATCTAACGCCCTAAAGCATAAAAGTAAGTATGTTAAGAAAATAACAAAATGAAATGTCAATTTAAAATAGAAGTGTCCACTCACAGATTGGAATCTGGCTGGTGCTATATCGCTTCGTCGAAGGAAAATTCGATTCCTGCAATGGTCTATAAATGGTAACTTGGTTAGATTTCAAACCATGAGATGAGTTTCGGAACTAGGCTAAACTTTCTCAATTCAAGTCCGTGATATCGTTACTTAGTATGTCATGCTTGGAATAAGATGTAATGTATGCATGTGAACTGATACGAGACCCTAAGGGTGGTCTCTAACACGCTAAGGTGGAATTAGGACGATTTAAAACTGTTTTGGGAATGAGTTGTGCCACGTGGCACGACGCAAATCCTTGCACGTCGTGATGCGCAACGTTCAGAAATATGCTGTCATTTTACTCTTTCATGTCATGACGCAAAGTCATTCAGTGTCGTGACACGAACCAGTTTCCAAGATTCTATTTTGCCATCAAAATCCATCAAAAGCACTACAAAACATTCCCATAATAAAATCATTGCACAAATCAACTCATTGATCTTCAAATTCACTTAATCCATAACAAATTATCATCAAGAAACAATGATTTAATCACACTTTCTATAATTTAATTACCCCTTTAAGACTTTAAAAAAATTTTGGGTTCTACACTCCAACAACCATTTCTTTTCTAATCAATTAATATTAAATAACCCTTACCATGCCAACATTTCTATTTTATCATCAAACTACCAAAATTCAACAATTTAAATTTTGGGTCAAGTTTTCTTACCTTCTTCCTCTTGAAATTCTTCTTTATCTAAGCCCTCCATTGTTGCTTATCTTCTTTTCTTTTCCTCTTCTTCTCTATTTTCTTTCTTTTTCTCTCTTCTTCTTCTTCTTTTTCTTCTTCTTCTCATCTCCCACGTAGCTTCTTCCTTCTCTTCTTTCTTTTTCCAATTATTTTGATTTAGTGAATAGTATAGTCTTTATATAGTAGGGGTTATTTGATATTAGGTAAAATGGAGAAAAGTGTGGAATTGTGTAGAAAGTTTGAGATTTTTCCAATTGATTCCGAAATTACTATTAATCCTAATTTGGATTTATATTTTTAACCTACTTCGAGTCCGTATTTGGAAAAATATTCAACGTAGAAATTGTAGATCTCGATCTACGCTTTCCGAAGGTATAAAATGCATAAAAATTGAAGTTCGTATGAGAAATTTATGGCCCAAATACTATAAGCTGTCCGTAGTGATACATTATACAGTTTCATATCGGAATTTCGGGGAACTAACCAATTATCCCGAAGGTCGTTGACAAGGAACCCACTTGGATTCGAAATCCAAGCAAACCCCAAGCAACAGACAGAACCCCAAGAACCGCGAATATGATTTTGTAGAAACAAAACCCTTCCAAGGCCACAAAGAAGACCCACAAAGAACTTGCCCTTGAGAACCTTTCAGATGAATCCTTGTAGTGTTTTGCTAGCAATGGAGACGCCACTAAGTTTGCCAAAACTTAGATAAGTCGATTCAAACTTGAAAAGGGGAATCCCTCCCTTACAATAATTTGGCCATAGCCAAAGCTTTAAGCTTTTGAGTTTACAAATTCGTTGGTTTCTCAAATGAAGAAGAAAGTAAGCTTAAATATTGTTACAAAAAGAAACCCTAAAGGCATAAAGACAATAATGCCCCTAAAAACGAAATTACACAAATATCAAGTCTTTAAGTCTTTAAATGCCTAGAAAGCTTATTCTAAACTGATTTGGGCCAAGTGAAATGGCTTGGGCCCTTTCCATCGAAGCCCACATGCGCCTCTATTTGTTTGTTGCAGCCGGCCATAAAACTCTGAACTAATCCCGCCATTGCTTCTCTGAGTCTTTTGGTCCTCTGCCTCGTAATTGGCCCTTCTGGTACTTGTAATGCGTCATTGGTTTGTTGTCTGCCTGGATCATGTCATCCCCTCCCTCTTGAAAAGGATTCGACCTCGAATCTGTACCTGCATCAAAAGGAGTTAAGTCAGAAACATTAAATGTAGCAGACACATTATACTTACCTTGTAAATCCAGCTTGTATGCATTGTCATTAATCCGTTCCAAAACTTGAAATGGACCATCCCCTCTCGGTTGTAGCTTAGATTTACGTTGTTCAGGAAATCTCTCCTTGCGCATGTGTACCCAACCCAATCTCCAGGCTGAAATACCACACCCTTTCTTTCCTTATTAACATGAGAAGCATATTGCTCATTCTTTCGTTGTATTTGCTCTCTTGCTTTCTCATGTATGTGCTTCACCAAATCGGCCTTCCTTTTTCCATCTAGCCCCGCGTGCTCATCAACAGGCAAAGGTAACAAATCCAATGGAGTTAGTGGCTGAAAACCATAAACAATTTCAAAGGTGAAAATGAAGTAGAAGAATGAATGCTACGATTATATGCAAACTCAATAAATGGCAAATAATCTTCCCAACTCTTCAAATTATTGCCAACTATAGTGCGCAATAATTGAGATAAAGTCCTATTAACTACCTCTGTTTATCCGTCAGTCTGTGGATGCCATGTGGTAGAATACAATAGTTTGGTGCCTAGTTTAGCCCACAAACCTTCTAAAAATGGCTAAGGAACTTAACATCTCTATCAGATACAATACTCATAGGTATACCATGGAGTCGCCACTATGTCTCTGAAAAAAAATAAATCTGCAATGTTTGTAGCATCATCGGTTTTATGACATGCAATGAAATGAGCCATTTACTAAACCTATCAACTACAACAAAGATTGAATCTCTACCCCTCTTTGTCCTAGGCAAACCTAACACAAAATCCATCGATATATCAACGCAGGGTTCACTAGGTACAGGCAAAGGAGTATACAAACCATGTGGCATTAATAGATTTAGCATGCTTACATGTTAGACACTTATCACAAATTCGCTCAACATCACGTTTCATTTTAGGCCAATAAAAGTGCTCATGTAAAATAGCTAAAGTCTTAGTAATCCTAAAATGCCCCATCAAACCTCCCCCATGCGCTTCTTTCACAAGCAACTCACGCATACTACAAGCAGGGACACACAACTTGTTCTCTTTAAATAAGAATCCGTCATGAATGTAAAACTTTCCAAAAGATGACTTTGCACAAGTAGTATAAATCTCACCAAAATCAGAATCACACTCATATAATTCCTTAATCAAATCAAATCCCAACATCCGTGCATGCATTGAAGTAAGTAAAACATACCTGCGAGATAATGCATCGGCCACTATGTTTTCTTTACCTTGCTTGTAGCGTATAACATATGGAAATGACTCAACGAATTTCATCCATTTTACGTGTCGCTTATTCAACTTACCTGACCCTTCAAGTGTTTTAATGATTCATGGTCGGTGTGGATCACGAACTCTTTAGGCCACAAGTAGTGCTGCCATGTCTCAAGTGCTCTCACAAGCGCATATAACTCTTTGTCATACGTGGGGTACCTCAAAGCTGCTCCATTCAGCTTCTCACTAAAATAGGCTATTGGCCGCCTTTTCTTGCATGAGAACTGCTCCAATACCTAACCCTGATGCGTCGCACTCAATCTCAAATGTCTTCTCGAAGTTGGGTAGTGCTAAAATGGGTGCACTGCATAACTTCGCTTTAAGGTCCTGGAATGCTCGTTCTTGCGCCTCGCCCCATTGTGAAAACCAACTGTCTTCTTTACTACCTCAGTCAATGGCGCTGGCCGGCAATGCTACGAAGTCCTTGACAAATCTCCTATAGAAGCTCGCTAAACACATGAAAGCTTCGGACTTCTGTCACTGTAGTTGGTGTAGGCCATTCCTAATTGCCTTTACCTTCTCCACATCTACCTCGATGCCATCTGCACTCACAACAAAGCCAAGAAAAACAATTCTATCCATGCAAAATGTGCATTTGTCAGAGTTAACATACAATTGTTCTTTTCGTAAAACATCAGTACATGCTCCAAATGCCATACATGCTCATCTACTGTTTTACTATAAACTAAGATGTCATCAAAGTAACCACAACCAACTTACCTAAAAATGCACGCATAACATGATTCATCAATCTCATAAATGTGCTAGGTGCGTTTGAGAGACCAAATGGCATAACTAACCATTCATACAAGCCATACTTAGTCTTAAATGCAGTTTTCCACTCATCTCCCTCTCTCATGCGAATTTGATGGTATCCACTCTTTAAATCAATCTTACTAAAAATTTTGGAACCATACAATTCATCCAACATGTCATCTAGCCTAGGAATGGGGTGACGATACTTTACCGTAATATTATTGATAGCTCGGCAGTCAACGAATTACGCCACGTCCCATCTTTCTTAGGAACTAGAAGCATTTGGTACTGCACAAGGACTTCATCTGCTTTCCCTTACATACCCCTTGTCATCAACTCCCGTACTTGCCTTTGTAGCTCCTTTGTCTCCTCGGATTGCTTCTATAAGCCGGTCTGTTAGGAATGATGCTCCAGGTATGAAGTCAATCTGGTGTTCAATACCTCTAATGGGTGGAAGCCCACTAGGTATGTCCTCTGTCAGTACGTCACTGTGTTGGTTTCTATTACCAAGCCCCA